>RCUC01130052.1:0-47656 GCA_003697995.1 Taxidea taxus jeffersonii | reverse complement strand
TTCACAAGCAATTCTTTTTGACTTGAGCAGGACACGACACAATGAGCACTGAAAATGTTCCTGCTTCCCATTTTAACCCCTTAGGGTCAGAAACACAAAGTGTAAATACTAGTATATACTCAGGGGGCTCATCCCATCAGAATGAATCCCGTTTAGGGAGACCAGTGGTCCCTGTCAGGAAACTCCTGGAGGTCCTACAAACCACACAATTAGACCCATTTATTTTCTTGATCTGCTGTTATTTAATTGTAATCATAAAAATAAGGCAAAGAAGCTACTTTCTAATTTGACATCCAGCCCCCCATTCTAAATCAAGTGTTCTGTGAATAGGTTAGCTTTCTAAAGTTTTTTTTTTTTTTTTTTCTCTCTTTTAAGGAGAGGAAGTGCGTGTTCTATTGGAGGACAGAAACTCCCATCTTCTCAATTACACTAAAAAATTCAGCCCAAGTCTCTTAGAATAAATCACATATGAGAGGAGGGGAAGATGACTTGAGAGAAAGAATGGAAATACATACTGAATTGCATAAACATTTTAACTTTCAAACGAATACAGGCAACTCCTCAGTTGCGGTCACTCCTTATTTATGAACAGCTGGGTACACTTAAACTTCACCCCTTTTTGCCTTCTCCTCTAAAATCAGGAGGGGCTGACCCCTAAATTCCCTCATCTAAAGCCCAAAAGCCATCTCTCCTCATTTCATTTCATTCATTCATTTATTCATGCATTTACTCAGTAATATGTAGTGAATACCTATTACGTGGCACATACAGTAGTAAGCAGATGTAGACCTCCTGGAGCTTACGGTCTAGACCGAAGAGCAGAAACAGCCTTTAATCTAACAATTACATGAATAGATGTTAAACCACAACTCTGATAATGCAATGAGGGAGAAAAAGTCCATAGCACCCTAAGAATAGTAAAGAGGAGAAATTGAATCTGATCTAGGAATTCAAAGAAGGTTTTCTTGAGGAAGTGACAAAAGCTGAAGTGTGAAGGTTGGATAGGAATTCATTCATCCCAGAAGGAAATGGAAAAACTTCCAGGTTAAGTAAACATATTTGAGTATCTGAGATAGATTGGAGCATGGGGATGATAGAGGACCAGTGTGGTAGGGGAGAAGAGGTCAAGGGCAGCCTGGTGACAGCTAAGGTAGGAGAAGAGCCAGACAAATGGATCTGAGGTCAAAGTAGGATTCTGGTTTATTCTAACAGAACCGGGGAGCCATGTGCCATTTATGGCTTTTATCACAGTGCTGCATGCGGTGAGGAAGAGGGATCATGGCGGTTTGATAAGTGGTATTAAATGGGGGAAACATGCTCCCTTTCATTTCTCCACCTCAGCTTTTTCCCTGCCACCGTACCTTTACCTCAGATCTCCCAGATGCCCTAGTTTTGCTTCTTACCCTTGCTCATCCTACTCCTTACTCTAGGGATCCTCAGACACCTTTACTCTGGGTCTCTGCTTCGTTTCTACACCCTGGGGACTCTTGCCCTCTTGGCCTAAGGCCACAAAACCCCAACCCGTAATGTGGAGTTAAGGCAGGTAGGGACAGTTAGGTGAGGCATTGATTCAGGCCCCCTGAAATAGAATTCGAATGTATTTCCCTATAGATCAGTAGTACACATAGTCTTCCTTGTCTACTTCACCTATGGGATGGATGACATTGATTTTGGAAGGCTCTTAGAACCTCACATCACAGGATGCTCTTTTCTATGGGAAGGTTGACTTTAACAAACAACTTAAAAATCTCAAAGCCAAATGCATTTTTCTCATTAGGAACTGCCTTTATATAAGGAAGTCCTTGTGTGGTGAGCACTTTAATGATATTTCCTCCACTTTCTTGTTTTTCATCCTTTGCATATTGAACTCAGTAGAGTGCTGGATTAATGAAGAACTAACCAGGGTAACCAGAGAAACTTTGGTTCCAATGATAGTTTTTTTTTTTTTTCTTTTGAGAGAGAGAGAGAGTGAGAACAAGCAGGAGAGGGGCAGAATCTTGAGCAAGAACTACGCCCAGCGTGGAGCCCAACATGGGGCTCCATCTCATAGCTCTGAGATCATAACCTGAGCCAAAATCAAGATCTGGAGGCTTAACCAACTGAGCCACCTAGCTTCTCCCCCCACCCCCCCCCACCCCCCCGCTCCCATCTTCACCTTTTTCTGTTTCATCTCTAGCTAGGAGCTGGTTAGGTCAGTGATTTGATTTGCTAGTTTTGATAAAGTAGCCAGATTTGAACAAGTTGTAAATTAAGTGCTGAATGGATATTTAACTCATTGTGAACAATGAATCTTTTTGTACTTACTGAATTTTGCAGTACAAGGTATACACCTGTGTTTGGTTTATGGCTGTTCTTCTTGCCCACATTTATCAGCTGTAATTTTAGCTAGCCTGTTTTTTTCTTTTTCAGCGAGGAATTCTTTTTAAAGCCTCATTCTCTGTCTTCCCACATTGGGAAAGTGGAAGGAATTCCTGGATGAATTATTTATTCAGCAAATACTGCTGTGCACTTACTATATGCTAAATACTACCTTTGCTACATGTGCTACCATACAAAGTCAGATGTGATACCTGTTCTTATGGTCATACAATCGACATCAGTGCTGTTCAGTAGAAACTTCTACTGGACAGCATTATGTAGAAATGCATTATGTCTACACTGTCCAATATAGTAGATGGTAGTCACCTGTGGCTCATGAGCACTTAAAATGTGGTCAGGGTGACTGAAGATCTACATTTTTTGTTTTATTTAATTTTTTTACTCTTTTATTTTATTTTTTTAATCAGGATAAATGTATTCTTTTTTTAAAATTTTAGATTTTATTTATTTATTTGACAGAGAGAAATCACAAGTAGACAGAGAGGCCGGCAGAGAGAGAGAGAGAGGAGGAAGCAGGCTCCCTGCCAAGCAGAGAGCCTGATGCGGGACTCGATCCCAGAACCCTGAGATCATGACCTGAGCCGAAGGCAGAGGCTTAACCCACTGAGCCACCCCGGTGCCCCAGGATAAATGTATTCTTAATTCCCATCCCTATTTTACCCATCCCCCATTCACTTCCCCTCTGGTAGCCATCAATTTGTTCTCTATAGTTAAGTGTCTGTTTTCTGGTTTGTCTCTTTTTCCTTTTTTTCCCTTTTCTCATTTGTTTTGTTTCTTAAATTCCACATATGAGTGAGATCATATGGTATTTGTCTTTCTCTGACTTATTTTGCTTATCACTATATCCTCTAGCTCCATCTATGTTGTTGCAAATGGCAAGATTTCATTCTTTTTTAATGGCTGAATAATATTCCAAAGTGTGTGTGTGTGTGTGTGTATACATACACACCACATCTTCTTTATCCATTCATCTATCAATGGATACTTGGGCTGGCCATTTCCATAGTTTGGCTATTATAAATAATTCTGCAATAAACCTACAGGTGCATGTATCTCTTTGAATTAGTATTTTTGTATTTTGGGGGAAAATACCCAGAAAGATGATTACAAACCATAGGATAGCTCTATTTTTTATTTTTTGAAGAACCTTCATACTGTTTTCCATAGTGACTGTACCAGTTTGCCTTCCCACCAACTGTGCAAGAGGGTTCGTTTTCTCCACATCCTCACCAATGCTTATTATTTCTTGTGTTTTTTATTTTAGCCATTCACACCATTCTAGGTGTGAAGGGATATCTTATTGTAGTTCTGACTTGTATTTCCCTGATGATGAGTGATGTTGAGCATCTTTTCATGTGTCTGTTGGCCATCTGAATGTCTTCTTTGGAGAACTGTCTGTTCATGTCTTCTGCCACTTTTAAACTGAATTATCTGTTTTTTGGGTTTGTTGAGTCATATCAGTTCTTTATATGTTTTGGATACTAACCCTTTACTGTATATGTCATTTGCAAATATCTTTTCCCATTCAGTTGTTTGCCTTTTAGTTTTATTGATTGCTTTATTCTCTGTGTAGACACTTTTTATTTTGATGTAGTCCCAGGAGCTTATTTTTGTTTCTATTTCACTTACCTCTTTTATTTAATTTTAATTAATTTAAATCAAAATTGAAATAGTCACATGTAGCCATTGTATTGGATAGTACAGGCTTAGGGGTACAGAGAGACAGGTCTAGTAAGATGTAATGAAGGCAACCAGATGGAGCCTGGGAAAATTATTAACTGCTTACACATTGTAGAACTAAAGGAAAAAGTAACTGAGTTCCAGGTAATTGCCATTTTAAATAGGAGAAATGTGGGGTAAATGTATGTACACAATCTTCTGGGAAATAAGTTAAAAAGTCTTAATAAAGCTAAAACCTGCTAAAAAAAGATGTTTGACCATTCACTGGCTTTTCTCCAAATTTACACAGATGCACCTACCTATTGCATTCCCCTTAAAAAGAACCCCATGAGGATTTTTAAAACCAAATGCACAAGCACTCTGAGCATTTTGGAAGTCATAGGGGATCCTTACATTATCATTGTGCTAGAAATCATTACTGAGCTGAGCTGCATAACAGGAAAGAAGTTGAGCTTTTAAGGATAAATGGGTCATGCAATGATTTAAATCACCATTGGAAAAAAAAATCTAGCATAAAACGTTTTGTTCTGGAAGAATATCACCCATTTTAGAAACCAGTTCAGAGGAACTCTTTGGCTGGAACAGTCTGTATCAGACAGTTGTTTAAAAGTTGTATGTTGTGTTACTGGTAGCAACAGGCTTCAGAGATATTTTATAGTTGAAAGTCATCATACCTAGCTTGCAGCTGTTAATCAAAGAAGGAATTAGGAAAAGGAGGGAACACTTTCCTTCATATTCTGAAAAGAACAAGGCCAGGAGAAAGCTTTCTTGGACTGGGAAGAGTGGATCATCGGTGTGGGGTGTGTGTGAGGGGGTGTGTGGGAGGAGTAGTGGGGGGAGTGGTTTTGCAGAAATAGAGGGATGCTCTAAATGTCAGTGATCAACTCATGCCTCTTTTATGTGTGGAGAGACAGTTCAAGACAGAACAGAGCCCCGCAGCTAATGCACAGGGGTTGGAAAGGAAATGAAAGCTGTGTATTTAATTGTTTCTAGAAAGCTAATAAGGGAAAAGAGACCACATACAGATAGAGAGGTGCACCTGGGGTTAGTCCTATGCAGAATCTGGCTTGAAGGCAGTGGATACAGTGTGGATTAAAAAAGCAGCCTAATTTAGTCTGGGGGGGAGACAAAGTTTAGGTTAAATGTATCACCATTTTTTGAAAAGTATTTATGAAAAATTCAACTTTATGCTATTTAAGAGTTAAAAAAATGTACTATAACTGAAATAATGAGCTATATATATTAAATTTCATTGACTTTGGCCCACTTGTGTCCATCACAGGAATCTCAACTAAAAAAAAAGTCATCTTCTTGCCTTCCACCACTGGTGACAATCTACATCAAATGTATTTCCCTAAGACTTTTTTACCCCCCTCACCTCTATATCTGTTTCCTTGTCACTAGAATAAGAGTGTTAATATCTACTTTGTCTTCTTCACAGAAGTAACAATCAAATAAGATAACAAGTGAAAAACATTTGGGAAACTCTAGAACATATGCAAATATAAGAATTTCATTTATTATTTGAAAGGCAAATAATAGCCTGAAAGGTAAATCTGTGCAGTTGCACACAGAGGGTGATTACAAAAAACACTGGGATGGGATTGACATGCCCTACTGTCCAGGTGAAGGAAAATGGCCAATGGAACAAACTAGAGCATGTGTGTCCAATGGGTGCCTGTTCACAGTAGGTGGATTTCTAAGTAATTGTGGACTTGTGAGAGAAAAGGCTGGAATAGAAATATTAAGTAAGGCCCAAGTTCTTTTCTGCCCATAATAACAGAAATCTAAAATATGTACATGTTTTTAATTATGGTACAACCTCTAATGTGTGCATACTGTTAGTTCCAGACACACGTATAATTTTTTGTCTGTTCACCAGGCAACTCTAACCACTGTAGAAGATGAGCTAATACAAATCACTCCTGCTCTCCAATTCCTAAGAGCCAGGCTGTCCTCTGGTTCTTTGACTTTGAACCATTTATGTACTCCTTCCAGGGTATGGTGTTCTTAAATTTAGAATAAAGTCCATCCAAGGTCTTGGGTTCAAGGATCCCCAAATTCAGGGCACATGAAGAGGTTACTTTAAGAAGAGTTATTACTCAGAAAAGTAGCTGCAATGGGGCTGGGTATTTTTTAAGCTCCTTTTCAGATTAATCCTTTCCTCTTAGTCATTGTAGGCTTTGGGAAAGAAGGTGAGAAAATGGGAGATGCTTGAGAGGAGGAATAAGGTCCACAGAACTCTGCTGAGCATCATGTGTACCACAGGGGCTCTGAAACTCAGGTTCTCAAAGGAAATTCTCTTAATTGGAAAACAGCAAACTCACATTTTTAAGTGCCAGCAATGAACAGGGATAGGACCAGTCACTTTAGAGGCTATCATTTTGTCTATCGGGGAATAGCAAGAGTTGAATGATGTCTTTGTTTATGCAGTTTGGCTATAAAGTGTGTAAAGTGAAGTAAAACTCTGCTGGGTGAATCCAATTTCTTATTGACTTTCCCTCACATTAGACACCATTATTGTGGCTCTGGCTGCTTGGCCATCCCTCTCTCCTGGAAGTGTCACTTTCACATGCTCAATTATCTTAGCAAATTTGTGTCATCTCAGTCTTAACTAGGCTTACACGAAGGGATGTCATCACCATCAGTTTTGTTCCAAATAGATATTTTCCCCCTAAGTCTGTGGGAATTAAGATAGTGTCATTATTTCCAGAGCCAAATGCAAGAAGGCTGTGTTTGTGTTCCCGAGTCTTCAGATCCTACCTTCTTCATTTCATACATTGGATCTTTGCTATCTGAGTTTGCATAGGGAGGGAAGCCCCAGGACAAGGGAGGAAATAGGAGCTGTGCCAGCAAGCAGTCAGGCTGGGGCTGTGCATCTGCGGGGCCCCAAGTCCAAGGCGACACCCAGGCTGTCCCTGTGGGCCATTTCTTTGCAGAGTCACTAGAATACTTGATTTTTTTTTTTTTTTTTTTACTATTTCAGCAGCTCCCTTTATGAGGACTTGTTCTTCTCATCCATAGAAGCCCTTTTCAAATAGTACTGAGAAGACCAATAAGAAGGAAAAGCATTCACTGAAAGGTTCTCAGAAAGAAAGCATTTGATTTCACTACAGGCCAGTGCTGCTCTGATTAGCCCTGGCCCAGCTGACAGCAAGGTTGCCAGGCAGTTCTTGTCCTGCCAAGAGTGGTGGTGGAATGAAGCAACCATGTGGTTTGTGTTACCATTTTTTAGCTTTTTCAGGTTTTGAGAGGAGAACGTCACTGGCGATGATAATTCAGTTTGGAATGAATACATTTTCAGTGCAGACTTCGGCAAATGCTGATTTGTTTGAAATCCGAAAGTCCATAGTCACATATTACAATGTGGACTGGATAAAGCACAGAGTATGTCAAGATCCTACTACCTAAAATAATGAAGTTTCTGACCAAATCCTCTTCTAGAAAAGAGAGAATAAAAAAAAAAAAAAGAAAGAAAGAAAGAAAAAAAAAATCTCCAGCATTTCTAAGCTGCTACTTACAGCCTTTATAAAGATAGCACAGGAAAAAGAAACCAAACAATAAGCTAAATTCTGCCTTCTACTTACACCATCTTCTCTAAAGTCAGAGTTGATTTTTTTTTTACATGCCTCAAGTTAAAACTTGCCACAGAGCAATTAGTTTGTGTAAGCTTATGAGAAACCATAAAATACAAATGTCATTGTAATTTTGTCATTGATTACCTACATTTTTTAGTTAAAAAAAAGAGAGAATTCTGGGTTTATTCACATGTTGAATCCTCCTCCTGTGTATTCTTGGAAATATTCTTCTCAGAAAGTCTGGGACACTAAATTGGAACAAATGATTCAATTCATAGAGAATTTTGCAAAGTCATATGGTTTACTTGCATTGAGTTTAGTAAAGTACCTTATGAATTAAGACTTTCCCCAAAGACACACAGCCATTGCCCTCTCAGTAAGACCCATCAAGGTCCCCATGGCATTGTTGCCACTCATTAGCTTTTCAAGATACATATTTTTGAAAAACTCACATTTCTCAAAATCATTTTAGCAGAATTCAGGTACCTCTTAGAATGCTATTGCCTTCTTATAGGATTTTAAGGATTCTGGGAAACCCACTAAGACACTGTACTCCTGGAAACAAGATCTTTCCGTCAGAGGTTATAAAGCAGCAGAAACCAGAAAGAATCCATAGCTGGTGCAGTCACACATTTCTGGAAAGACTTTCAAACAAAGAAGAAATATAACTTGTCAGTCATAATGCCCTGGTCTAAACAAATGCAGTTTTGCTTAAAGAGACGCTGTCAAACGTAGTCATTTGGGCTCCAAAATTATGCTCCACAAAACACTAAATTAGCTTTGTCAAAACATAACCTTGGTTCTCAAAACATTGTCAGAACTTTCCAAGTTCAATAAAAGAAGGCAGTGTTTGTGGTTTATGTGGACATTGTCTTCTTCGTACTCTACGTAGTATCCATCAAGTCATCCGTCTGTCTGTCCATCCATTCATCCAATAAGCATTATCAAATTTTTATTATGCGCCAGGCACTGTTCTGGGACCTGGGACACAAAGGTAAAAGACACATTCATATTCTCGAGGCCAGTCTTCCTAATGAGGGGATAGACGTGAATAATTATTGCAATCAAATGCTATGACCACTGTAATGGGCAGACTGAGCAGGTGAGAAGCTAGAGTGTTGCAAGGGCTGTGATGTTGCATTAATTCAGAACACTTTGGGAGCTAAACTGAAGACAGACCATTCTTTTCAGATACTCTTAATTTTCAAAGAAGACCTAGTGTCTGAGATCACCTTCTTTTTTTTTTATTTTATGAAATGCACAATTAATAACACTTTCATAGGGAACACACTGCCATAGGGATATACAACTAAGATGTCCAAACCCATGTTTCTCAGAAGAGGGAGCTTTCCTGGGAGAGGGAAGGGAGGACAGGAGACTATTTGTCAACTGTTGATTGGTAGGTTCTCCCGCTAGCTGGATCTATGTATTTTTCTGCCTTTTCAAGGAAACAAAAGAGGATACAAATGAATGAGTGACACTATTGTATGGAAAATCCGAATCTGATCTAATTTACTTAAGAGCAAATAATTTGATACCTCTTATTGTTACAACTTCTGCCTGAAAGATTTCAAATGGATTGTGACTACTGGGCTGTTTCATTGCAGTTGACAATGACTTGTTTCAAAAGCTTGTCAGAGACATCCTTGAGGGGTTCCCACTCTCCCAAGGTTACATAGCATTTTGATGCATCACTTTGGGAACAAATTACAGAGAATAAATTTGATTTTATACTTTTATTTTGAATGATGCTATGTGTCACCAGCCACATAAATGATGACAACAAGATCTGCCCTCCTACTTTCCCAACATTAAGAATGAGATAGTACTGTTAGACTCAACAGTTGTTTATGGCTGGGGAAGGGTCCTCTCTGCCACCCAGAACTCTCATAGGGCTCCAAAAGGAAATTCTGATGGCAAACCTCATGGTCTCAGGGCAATTCTTCTGAAGGCCTTTGGGTTACAACAGAACATGTTGAAGGATGTAGCTGAGTAATTTATCCATTAGGCCAGGTGGTCCTGGATGGGGTGCAGAATTCTCATCCTGGAATCTGTAAGCTTAGATGACACAAAGACTAGAATATGTGCCAGACAAGGCACTATTCTCTTCACATGTGAGGTTAAAAGAATTTTGTCCATACACATGACAGAATAGACTAATTATAGTAATTGATAATAGTAGACTACATGTAGAATTACTAATGATGTAGAATTTCTTATTTTTATCTTTGCATGATCCATTCAATAACAACCAATTGGGGCTGTTTGCTGATCTTTTTCAGCCACCAAAACTGCAAATTAAAAAATCCTAGATCAGTGGTCCTTTGGTCCAATTTTCTCCTTCAGTCACTGAGATGCCACCAGTGCTCTAATAAACAAATAAACTGTCCTAAAGCCATGAAGAGGCTTTAGACTTTACTAAATTAAAGGTGGGGAGTAAACTTACTGTTTGAAAATATGATTCTTGAAATCTCCTCACCATCTGTCTCAGAATTTTCACTGGATGATTGATGTTGGCCAACGTTGCCTTGACTGCAGGCTGTCAGGGAGCACACAGGGGCTCAGCTCATGACCACACTCAGTGGCCAAAGGAGGTAGCTGCTTCCCAGCAGGTATCAGTAGGTCTATCTGAGCCCACCTGTGTTCCCAGTGCATGCTGCAATAACCCTCTTGGCTATTCTATGCATGCAAGTCCATAATCAGTGTCTATTCAGTTAAGTTAAATATATTTTTAAAGTTGAAAAAACAGCCAACAGACACAACATTCTTAGTTGTGTAAGTATATTATACCTGTGAGTTCTGATCCACCAATGAACAGTGAACACCTACCATCTATTTTTTTTTTTATATTTTATTTATTTATTTGACAGAGAGAAATCACAAGCAGGCAGGGAGGCAGGCAGAGAGAGAAGAGGAAGCACGCTCCCTGCTGAGCAGAGAGCCCGATGGGGGGCTTGATCCCAGGATCCCGAGATCATGACCTGAGCTGAAGGCAGAGGCTTTAACCCACTGGGCCACCCAGGTGCCCCACACCTACCATCTATTATTGCCCCAGCAGAGCCCCCAAAAATGTCTGCATGGGACCAACAGAACTGCTCCTGGCCATGTGGTGCTGAGAAGAGCCTTCTGTGCCCTCTGACTGGGAGAGGTAGGTCTGGGATGGAATGGTGAGTCTGTGGATACAGTGTCCTATTTGGGAGGTCTTTTTTTCTATCTCTATTTCCTCTAACTTTCTGATGCCCAAAGGGGTGCTGGCCTTGACTTTCCCACCCATTCCAAAAGGCCTCTTTCTCAGTGCTAGACTTTGTCTCCCCCATATTCCTTAACTCATTCCTATGCAGAACCCGGTTCTGCCATGGGCACTTCTGATTTCACTGTACAGCTTGGAAGTTGTGTCCCTTTCTTGTTTCTTAGATTGAGCACCTTCGGATCAGGAGTCCTGCCAGGCCCTGGTCTAAACCAGCTCTGCTGCCCTCTCCTTCGTCTTTACCACCCTCCTTGTCTTGGATTAACTCCAGTGTTGCCAGCCCTTACCTGGCTTCCCTTTTGTTTTGGGGTCTGCCCCTCCTGCCAGCTCATTTCCTCTTCTCTACTTCCCTGCTGTGCCTTCCAGCACAATGGGATTGAGTGCTGGCGACAGGCACCTTGGTGTGAATTATTTTATTTGACCCTTTGTTGACCGCCGAAATGGACAATCAGGGAAAATAGAGATAGGAGTTTTGGAAACTTCTAGGGTGAAGCACAGAGAAAGGGGAAAGCAACCTCTGAAGAGAAGTGGAAAGACAGAGGCAGCAGAAATTGTGGAGATAAAAGGCCCGTTTGACAGTCTGCCTTCAACTTCTTCACACAGCTTTCCAGCTCTGGTCCCTCTGAACCTGCCAGTGTTTGCCTGGTGCCATTGCTGTTCCTGTGCTCATCCATGTCCGTTCTTCCATGCACTCCACAGAGCATCCTTGATGGCCAGCTCTGTGCCTGTCATTTTATGGGAGCAGCAGCTACAATGGTGAGGAAACTGCTCTCGTGTGGTCTTGTGGGAAAAGAGAGGGGAATCAAATGATCATGCTACAGAGAAAGGTTATGATAAGGGAATTTGTTCAGGTCAGTGCTATCTGAAAAAGTATACCTGGGGGAGTAACAGGGTTGCTCAAATCTAGTGGAAATTTAGGCTATAACTCAGTGACTATAGAAAGAAATACTTTTACTGGAAGAAAGAGGAGCATGAACAAAAGCCCTGTGCTAGAAAGGAACATGGTGTGTGCAAAGAATTGAAAGAAAGCCTGAATGTCTGGGAGGCAGAATGGGGAGATACATTATAGGACGGGCTAGGGTGTTGAATATAGGATCTTAGAAGCATGTTAAGCACTTTTTTCTTTGTCCTAAGAACCACGGAAAGTTATGTGACAGCACTGTAGCAACATGCCGCAAACTTAGTGACTTAAAAAACAATCAACATTTAGCGTCTCACAGTTTCTGTGAATCAGGAGTCCAGGAGCAACTTAGCTGGGAAGTTCTGGTTCAGGCCTTTCATGAGGTTACAATCAGGATGTGGGCCAAAGCTCTACCGTTACCTGGAATCTTGGCTGGAGCTAAGGGCCTCCACAGTGGCTCTCCTCCAGAGCTGGCACATTGATACTGCTCTTGGTGGGATGTCTCAGCCCTTTTTATATCCACCTCTCCACAGGGCTGCTTGAATATCCACAAACTGTGGCAACTGTCTTCCCCCAGATCAACTGATGAGAGGGAGGGAGAGAGGGAGAGAGAGAGAGAGAGAGCAAGCGCAAAAGAGAACATGAGCCAGTCTCATAAATCACATAGGATTGCTGTCACATTCTACTTGTTAGAAGTAAGTCACTAACTCCTTCGAACATTTAAAGGGAGGACAGTTCAGCTACACTTTTTGAAAGAAGTAGTGTCAAGGAATCTGGGACATATTTTAAAATCACAAAACCATTAAAGGATGTTAAGCAGGAATGGTGACATAATCAGATTTGCTTTTCAAAAACATTACTCTGAGTGGAAAACAAATGAAATAAGGCCAGTCTTGGTTAATAGATATTAGCGTGATCCAGGTATAAATTGATGGTAGTGTGGAATAAGAGAGGTAAAGATGAAGAGAAACAGAAATGAAAGTTTCAAGATACATGCAGAAGGTAGAATGAGTCCTAGCAATTGATTGGACTTGGCAGTTGAACGGGAAAGGATATTATAGATTCCTAGGTTTCTGGTTTGCCTAGATGGATATTGTGGCATTCAGTGGTATGGAAAATGCTAAGAGAATGCCAATTTTGGTCTATCAGAGGGAGTGGGGGTAATCATGAGTTTCATTTAAGACATCTTACATTTGAACAGTCTTTGAAACATCCAAGTATGGTCGCCAAGTTGTTCTTTGGTCATAAAACTCTGGAACTAAGATGATAGTTCTATGCTAGATATATAAATTGGTGAGTTGTCCGTAGATAATCCATAGATAAGAAGGATATCTCTGGGTTTGTTGAGAACTCTAGAGAAAGAAAGAATGATATGAAAAGAAAAGAGGGTCTTGAGAGATTGGATTTTTGTCTAGCAAGTATTAACTCTTCTTCTTCTTCTTCTTTTTTTTCTCTTTCCATGAGAGAAGTCTACTTCCCTGTCTCATTGGTGCTGGCCTTGGCCATGTAGTGTGGGACCAAACCCAGCTAAGCCTGGCCTATATCAGTTGAGCCCAATTTACAGATCTATAAGGAAGAAAAAAAAATGCTTATTTTTGTAAGCCAATAAAATGTCAAGATTTTTAGTTTAATTATGCAGCATTGTTTTGGTAATAGCTGACTGGTATGAGCGTCTAGGATCTAATAGAAAGGAATACTATTTTTTAAAGTCCTTATATGCATTTTTTTAAGAGCAGTATTTATCTCTGATACATGACTGTATTAACAAAACCTAACGTAAAGGTTTGGCGGAACATCTCATGAATACAAGCCTGGATCACAATCTAATGTAGGTACGGCTGTTGATCTATCATGGATTTCTATAAGTCATGCAAATATATTTTGTTTGTTTGTTTTTAAAGAGGGAGAGGGGCAGGAGGAGAGGGAGAAAGAGAATCTTAAGCAGGCTCCACACCCAGTGCAGAGCCCAGTGCTGGTCTTGATCTTATGCCATTGAGATTATGACCTGAGCTGAAATTAACACTTAGCTGACTGAGCCAGCCAGGCAGCCCATTGCATCTATATTCTTACAATATAAGTTCCTCCAAGCATGTTTCCTCAAATAACATGAAGAGGTTCCACCAAACTTGGATACAGCACTCATCAAGATCAACAACTGTATCCTTTCCTTTTCCCGGAGTGCTTTTTTATTACAGGTTGTAAAGAAATGCTTGAGAAAGACAATGCTCTCTCCATATACTATGCTAATATTTTAGACCATATTTCATTGTTGTTGTTAAAGCACATTTCAGGAGAACAAATTTTAAAATAAAAAAAAAGTTATTAGTGGCAATAAACAGACCTGTAAATAGTGTTTCCATGGAATGAAGGCAATCAAAGTGGCTCTTTTGGCTACTATCATTTTCATAAAAGCTTTGATTAGTTATGAGGTAATTGTGAGAGATGATGAGTTAGCCTCAAGGAAAGAAAAATAGCGTCTCTAGTTTAGCAGCTGTGGATCTTCTGGTAATTGTTGGAATATTCCTTTTTAGTAAACTTAAAGCTAGCTTTTTTTATGTTGCACTGGAATGCTTCATTTGAAATACATATTTTAACTTTTTTACTTATAACGTTTTTCTTCAGTGTAACTCTAAACTATAGTTGAGAAGGACAGTCCTTGGATTTATATGTTACCTCTGTTAAAAAGTAAGAAGACTCTATAGGAAAGGCAAAAAAGAGGCTGCATTGAAAACATTTAACTGTCACGTTTTGGTTGTTAAAATGTGATTTCCCTCCTGACCAAGGTACTCATCTTAAATGTCCATAAAAATTGTGTGCCTGTGTGCACACAGGACAAGTGTGGTTGTCCAGTGTTTATGAGGGGCATGTGAAATTATACCTTGCCTAGTTTGACCACAGTGTGAAATTTTAAAGTATAAACATGATCAAAAAGAAAAGTGGCTTCAAAAACAGAGAAACAACAACATTCCATTCTCCCAGAACCTTTTCAGTCTCTCAGTGAGACAGCTGCCCCCCACTCCCTTCTCCCAGCAGTCATTAGAAACAACATCCCATTCCCCACCCAGTCCCCCACCCGCCTGAAAGTAAAGGGCACCATCAATTTTGTGAAAGAAATTGCCAAAATAACAAAACTTATTGGAGTGGATAATTTCTCACAGAACTTGCCAATCAGCTACGAATGCAAATCTGCCTTTCTTATCCCTCACCCTACCCCTGAGCGAGGGAAAAACAACCTAAACCTGCAGGAAAAACCCTTTTCAGCCAGAGAATAGTACTAACGACACCACCATCTTGGAATATTTTGCTTGTACTTCCCTTCTTCCTTCTTTATTACACAGCTGTGTGTGTATGTGTATGTTGTGTCTTTTTGCCTTTTCATTTTGTTCAGCGTCCAAAAAGGTTATTTTAACTGAAAATATCACACAAACATGGTTAAAAAAAGAAAGCAAGCAGAAATGTATGAAATTAAAATTGAATGTTTCTCTCCCCACACCCCTGAGCCCCTTTCCCATTCTCTTAGACTTCCAAACAACACAAGTTGTGTGAGGGAAAAAGGGTGTGTGTGTGTGTGTGTGTGTGTGTGTGTGTGATGGGGGTGGGAGGAAGAGAAAGAGTCTTACTATTGTCTTATTTTTAATTTAAGAAAAAAAATATATATCATACATATACAAACTCCTCCCTAGATGTGTCCTCCACCAGAACTCAAAAAACAAATAAACCCTCCAAACCTCTGATACTTAGAAGTCTAAGAGAATTGCTGCTTTAAAAGTTTTTCAAATTAAGCTCATTCCAGAGACTTTCCAGTATAACCAAACAATGAGAAACGCTGGTATCCAGCCAGTCACAGCCTCTGCCATCTCTGATTTAATGTAATTTGATGACGATTAAGTCAAAGAGAAGACAAAGATGGGTTCATATTACAGGAAAACAAATAGACAAGAGATCTCCTCCATTTATTCATATTTAAGTTTTCTTATTTTTATCTACTATTTTAGAAAATAAATGTTTATTTTATGTTTAGGATGGTTTTGTTGGTAGGGTAAAGTCTCTTGGGCCTTGCATTTTCTTCTTAATTATAAAGGTTTGTGGAATGCTCTCTGAGAACAGAAACCCTTCCTCAAGGAGTTGTTTTTCCTAGAATATTAGGAGGGTCTCTACTAGGTAAGCAATGATGTCAGTGCAAATGTTTTAAGACTCTCCTTTCCCATCCAAGTTGGCTTAATATGTTTTAGTTCTATTACTTGACTGTTTTTAAAACAGACTGAAAAATTTGCTCACTGAGAGGGCAATGATTAACTAAACCTGTAAACTGCCATTTCACTTGCTATCAATAGCTTGAAAGAAAATCTAAATCCATGACTAATGGCCTGAGAGAGTCAAATACTTGTTTTGAGGAGCCTCTTTAGACCAAAGTGTCATTTTTGAGATCTTTAGTTTTTTTCTTTTATCCCCATGCCATACTCTATCTTTTAAAAAATATACACACTCTATTAATAATAAAGTAATATATTCCCAGTCTTTATTCTCTTTTTAACTACACACTTAAGTGTCTATAGTCAGTTTTTCTCTGAGGAGCTCTTCCTGAATTTGCCAGGAGACAATTGTGGAGAACTGGTTAAGAACTTGGGCCCTAGAGACAGCCTCTCCTGACTCAAGCCTTATAGGCTATATGGCTTATATTAATTTTCCCAATCTCTTTACACTTCAGTTTTCTCAACTGTAAAATGGACATAAATTTATAATTATAATGTAAACTTGATAAGGTTGCTGTAACTATTAAATAAGAAAAATGTAGGTAAAGTTCTTCATATAGTTCTGTTCCATAATGAGCCTCAATGAAGGGAAATTTAAAAAATGATATATATGAAATAAAAAAATTTTAAACTTCCAAAGTTCCCACATTAAAAAAATCAAACTATGTGGCCTTGGATAACTAAAGCTTAAATTATATCTCCAGATCATCCTATATCTCAAGATTTATTATGTTGCTTATGAAGTATAGATTACTATAGTCTATTCTATACCAGCCAGGATGTAACTGACAATCTGGGGATGCCCATGGCAGTACACTGGTCTATAAATGTGGAGGACAAGGTCAAAAGAAGTTATGCAGATCAGGACGCCTGGGTGGCTCAGTGGGTTAAGCCGCTGCCTTTGGCTCAGGTCATGATCCCAACATCCTGGGATCGAGTCCCACATGGGGCTCTGTGCTTGGCAGGGAGCCTGCTTCTCCCCTCACCTCTCTGCCTGCCTCTCTGTCTACTTGTGTGATCTCTGCCTATCAAATAAATAAATAAAATCTTAAAAAAAAAAGAAGTTATGCAGATCATAGCAAGATTTGCCCAAATGGCCTAGGGAAAAATATGTGTTCACGATTGAATTACCGATTGGCAGAGACCAGAAAAATGACTAGCATTTGGAGCTTACATTGCTGGATACAGAAACAGAACTCTGGGCCAAACAGATTACTACTTTCCCTTTGGATCTGAAAATTTTAAAACCTCAATAACCAAGACTGTACATTAAAGTTAGAACATAAATTTATATCAGTTCCTTTTCACATGCATTTTGTCCAGAATTAGGGCATTTATTCCTTTTGCAAAAAGTGTGTGTATAGGTCTTTATTTACTATGGGCCAAACCTAGTAAACCTACTCTCAAGGCTGTTGGAGTAAACCTGGTAATTTCACTAGAGTATTCTGGGGTATTATTGGAGTTCTTCAGAGACATCTACCACTCTTGGTGGGTTTGAGGTAGTGTCTGGTAACATGATTAAGAAATGACATCTGAAATCCTTCTTACAAAGGAGTAACAGTCAGCAGAATTAAAGGGGGAGAAGAGGGAGGTAGTGGAGAGACAAAATGAGCAAAGATACAGATATAATAGATTGGTAGATAGCTGGAGATGGATCCTGGGAGGAACATGGGGATAGGTTTGGAGGATGTCAGAGTAAAGAGAGAGAAAGATTAAAGGCACAGGAAAGGGGGGACAAATTCTCCAAGAAGGTGGTGATAGCCTTTAACTGAAGGAAAAGCACCCCACCCACATGCTGGGGATAGAGAAAAGTCAGATGTGGGGACAAACTCTGATAATTATTACTGATTTCACTCTGATTAGAAAATGGGTTTTCCTTTGAACACCAGGATAGAAAAACCTGTTTGTTTACTTAGAATCTTCCTGAATGCAGAAGGAGGAGGGAAAAAAAGAAAACAGGGAAATGAATTTTGTAGTTAAATACCTGTCAATTCTCTATTTGGAAGATATTAACTTCAAATTTGTTTTTCTGCTTCATCCATCTTGCAAAAAGATTTGTTTTGTGTAGGTGTCGGTTGGCTGAAAACATTTTACATTTTTTATAAAAATCTAAGTGGTTTAAAAAACTTGTATATACACAAGGCAGGGGCATTCTTCATATTATCAAATATTTGATTTCCTGTGAGGTTAACATTTTCATATTTTTATTTCTCTCTTTTATGAATTGTCAGTTTTGTCACCTGAAAGAAGGCTTTTTATGAAACACCTTCAAGCTAAAATAAAAAATCTAGGATCAAGAGAATTCAGGATGTTCTGATCTAGGGTGGATGAATTGGGAAAGCAAGAAAAAACTAACCAAGACAGAAAAAGCTGCATGGAAATATAGACTCTCACATATGAAAGAGACTTCTGTGGTTCCTGGTCTAGTCAGTATCAAATGAATTAAACTGATATGCAATTTCCCCATGGAATACTCATGTGGAATACTCATATAGCATCGGTTCGACCACTTCTAGAAAGAGGAAGCTTGCTGCCACTTGAGGTTGCCCATTCCATTTGGCTAAGCACCCATTTCCAAAAATATCTTTGGTGTGAAAGGGTCAAGATTATTCATATTCAATATGAATAGCTCGTACTTACAGAGAGCTTCCTCTATTGCCAGGTTTAGTTCTAAGTGTCTTACATGTATTAAATCATTTAATACTCAAAGTTTCCTCTTAAGAGGCTATATTATCCTATTTCACAGATGAGGTAAATGAAGCTCAGAGATGCTGGATAGATTTATCAATGTCACACAGCTAGTACATAATAGAGCAGGGCGTAGCATCCCAAAATTCTAGCTCTGGAGCCCATGCTCTTAACTTCATCAGTGTTCTTCCCCTCACTGAGTGAATTTTCCAAAGTTTTTCTTACACTTAGATTGGTGAAGTAGAATCTAGTGTCATCCACTCAGTTTTTTCCTCTTCTTCATTTTCCAAGGACAGGTCTGCTGTTGCCAGACTATTTGTGTAGACTTTTGTGAGGCAGAACCAGGAACAGTAAAGAGAAGAATAAAAAGCAGATGGGCTTAGGGAAGACATTTCTGAGGAATATGGCACAGAACCAACAGAGTATGAGAAATATGTTGGAGAGGAAAAGGAAATTTTAAGAAGAATCACTGGAGACTTTATACTTCATATTGTGCAAGAAATGCAAGGGAGAAAGTAGAATTACTCTTATGTTCCTTTTTGTTAGCTGGACTGTGTCTCTTGATTATGGCACCATTCTAACACTCGACTATGTAGAGCATGGATTTAGCAAGGTTACACATCTGTATAACCCCAATTTTTCTTCCTGTTAAGTTCTTCTAGAGCCATCTGGCTCAGAGATACTCTTTCAAGTTTTTAAAGATGCTTATCCTATTCATCTTAAATTTTCTCTTTTCTGGGCTAAACATTTCTACCAGTTATTTCTTTTTTCCTTTAAAAAAAGCTTATTGTGTATAATTGATATATAATAAACTAAACATGTTAAAAGTGTACAACTAGATTAGTTTTGACATATGAATATACTCACAGATCATCCTCATTGTCAAGATAGTGGACATATCCATCACCCTCAAGACATTCCTTATGACCCTTGTTAATACTTTCTTTCTTCCTTCTATCCTGTCTCAATCCCCAGGAGATGACTGACCTGCTTTCTGTCACTGTAGATTACTTTGTACCTTCTAGAGTTTCATATAAGTAGAATCAATCAATATATAGTATTCTGAAGATGGTGAATTGGGAAGTCTGGCTTCTTTCACTCAGAGTAATTATTTGGAGGTCTATTCCTGTCATAGAGTATACCAGTAGTCTATTTTTTTGTATGGCTGAATAATGTTCTGTTGTATGGATATACCTTACGTGTTTGTTCATTCACCTATTGATGGAATTTGAGCTTTCACCAGTTTTTGGTTATTACAAATAAAACTATTCTAAACATTCACATACAAGTCTTTGTATAGACACAAGACTTCATTGTTCTTGGGTATATAACTATGATTGGGATGATTAGATCGTATGTACATTTAACTTAAAAACAGCAACAAAAAACCCTGCTAAACAACTTTCCAAAGTGGTTGTACCATTTAAAAAGTCCTACCATCAGTGTATGAGAGTTCCACTTCTCTACCTCCTCATCAACACTCAGATGGGTCAGTCTTTAATTATAATAGATGCTTAGTGCTATTTGACTGTGGTTTTAACTTGCATTTTTCTAATGACTAATAATGTTGAACATCTTTTCATGTCCTTTTTGGCCATTTGTATACTTTCATTGGTGAATACCTGTTCTACTCTTTTGTCCATCTTTTTAAACTGGATTTTAGTTTTGAAAGATCTTTTTCTTCTCTAGATACAGTTTTTTTATCAGACATATGATTGGAAAATATTTTCTCTAGTTTGTGATTTGTCTTTCCATCCTTTTATCAGTGTTTTCTGAGAATGATTTTTAACTTTAATTAAATCCAATTTACCAGTTATCTATTTTATGGACCCTGTTTTTGGTATTTTATTTATGAAATCTTTGTTTAACCAAGGTTCACAAAGAAATTGTTATACTTTCACCTAAAAGCTTTACACTTTTAGATTTTACACTTAGATCTAGAATCAATTTTGAATTTTTATATATGCCTTTATATAAGATGGAAGTTAATGTATTTTGTGTACAGGTATTCAATTATTCCAGCATGATTGAAAGAACATCTTTTGCTACTGAATTGCCTTTGCAACATGATTAAAAATCAGTTATCCATATATGTAAAGCTCTATTTCTTAACTCTATTTCACTGATTTATCTATCTTTACATGGCTGCCTTATCATCTTAATTACTGTAGTTTTATAATAGGTCATATACAATAAGTCTTTTATAAAAATATTATAAGAAGTCAATAAGAAGAAATCAGGTAAAATTAATTCTCTAACTTCATTCTACATTTTCCAAGTTGTGTTGATTATTTCAGGTCCATCACATTTTTGTATGAATTTTGGAATCAGTTTGTCAATATCTACAAAACAACCTGTTGGGATTTTGATTGGGATTGCACTGAACCTAGACCAATTGACATTGTAATGGAGCGTTGCTATCTCTTCACTTACGTGGGTCCTCTCCAGTTTTTTTTAGCAATGTTTAGTAGACACTCAAACATCAGTCTTGCATATCTATTGTCAATTTTATTCTTACAAGATTTGTATTTTTAAATAATTTTTAAAATTTTAATTTTTGGGCACCTGGGTGGCTCAGTCAGTTAAGCGTCTGCCTTTGGCTGGGTCACGATTCCAGGGTCCTGGGATGAGTCCCACATCCAACTCCCTGCTCAGTAGGGAGTCTGCTTCTTTCTCTACCCCTCCCCCTGCCTGTGAGCTCTCTCTCACATTCTTTCTGTCTTTGAATAAATAAATAAAATTCTTTAAAAATTTGATTTTTTTGCAAGAATATTGAAAACAGAATTGATTTTTTTTTAAAGATTTTATTTATTTATTTGATAGAGATCACAAGTAGGCAGAGAGGCAGAGAAAGAGAGGAGGAAGTAGGCTGTCCGCAGAGCAGAGGGCCTGATGCGGGGCTCAATCCCAGGACCCTGGGATCATGACCTGAGCCAAAGGCAGCGGCTTTAACCCACTGAGCCACCCAGGCGCCCCGAAAACAGAATTGATTTTTTCTTTGGTGTTCTGCCAATTGATAAACTTACTATTAGGAATATCAGCTTTTTTTTTGTAGGTTCCAAGGGATTTTTTTATGCACTCATGTTGTTTAACAATAAGGAGAATTTATTACTTCCTTTCTAATCTGGTGCCTTTCTTTTTTATCCTAGTTGTACTATCTAGAACCTTCAGTACAAAGTTAAATAGATATAATAAGTTCAGACATTGCTGTATTTTTCCTGATTTTTTTTAATTAATAAAGTTTTATTTTCCAAAATGTACAGTTGGTGGATCTTGTTCATGCATTTTCACCAGCAGCTGGGGCATCTCCACTGTTGGTGTTTCTGGTATAAATTACTTGAGCTCTGTGCTTTGAAACCAGTTTAATAAGTCCTTTACTAAGGAGCTCCTGAAGGGCTGCCCTGGCCAGGGAACCTCGAATCTTCAGTCTCTTAGAGACAACAGCTGCAGTTATAAGCTTGTATTTGGGAATTTCTTTACAGAGTTTGTCCTTTGTCACTTTATCAAATACGACCAAAATTATTGAGCTTGTCCCAAACTTTGCCTTTGGACCATTTCTTCTTTTTGGCCTTGCCCCCTGATTTGTTCACTGGGTCTTTGTCTTTTTTGGCCAATTTTCCGGTATCTTTCTTCTTCTTGTCATCCTAGAGCGGCATAGCGAAGCTGTGAGAGCAGTACCACCTTTGCAGCTTCACTAAGATGTCGGACAAAAATGAAGCCCCGCTTTCCAGACCGGCCCAGAAACCACCGCCACTCACAGGGAGCGCTTCCGGGGCAAGGGTCAGAGTCTGCAGATGTAGGTCGGAGGCTGGGCCCCTTCCTGCAGCCAGGAGGGCACAGTCGTTCCCAGCCGCGCACTCCCGGCACTGCTCATGGCTTACTGGGTTTGCCTTTAGTTGTGAGGCAGCCACACACTGCTATTCCCTGGCCCTGGAAATCAGTAAAGAGAGGCAGAAAGCAATCTGCCAGCCCCCAAAAGAACTCCAGTGTATTAATTTGATAAATCAATAGACTTTCAAATGTTAGATCAAAATTGCTCATCCATATTGCTTTCCTAGGATGAACTCCACTTTTTCATGATGTATTATCTTTTTAATGTATCATTAGACTTGATTTGTGAAAGTTTTTTAAAAAAATTAACATTTTTATTTGTGAAGGATATTGGTATAGAATTTTTTGGACTTCACATCTTTATCTGCTTTTGATTTCAGGGGATGAAATCCTCACAGATTGAGATGAGAATTCCTCTTCAATTTTCTAGAAGAATTTCTACAAAATTGTTATTATCTCTTTCTTAAAATTTGAAAGAATTCTTTAGTGAAACTATGTGAACATGGAATTTTCTTTGTGAGAGATTTTAAATTACCAATTCGTTTTCTTTAATAAGTATAACATTATTAAGATTACTTATTTCTTCAGTGACCTTTGGTCATCTCTGTTTTTCAAGGAATTTGTCCATTTCATCTGTGTTGAATTTGTTAGTACAAAGTGCAAAATATTTTATTTTCCTTTTTACCTGTAGAATCTATATTGATATAACTTCTATCATTTCTCATATTGGTAATCTGCATCTTTCCTCATTTCTCTGATAAATATGGCTAGTGGTTAATCACTTTTATAGATTTTCTCCCAGAAGCATGTATGTATTTATTTTGTTTTCTATGTTTCACTGAATTCTTTTGCGATCCTTATTGTTTGTTTTCTTCCATCTACTTTGGTTTTTTCTAGTTAGGCGCTGAGTAGACTTTTTGTGCAAAGGACTAGATGTAATATTTTAGGTTTTGTGAGCCCTACATTCTCTGTCCAGCTACTCAATTCTGCCACCGCAGCATGTATGCTGTGGTAGAATATAGAAGAATGAGCATGGCTGTGTTCCAATAAAATTTTATTTCTGCAAAAATAGTCAGCAGTCTTGATTTGACCTAAGAGCTATAGTTTGCCAAACACTGTTTTGGTTTCTTATGGTTGGAACTAAGTTAATCGGTTTGAAACCTTATTTTCTAATACAGTCATTTCACACTATAAATTTCCCCATAAAAATATTTTAGGGGCATCCTGTAAATTTTCATATGTCATACTTCTCTTTTCAGTTTAAAATATTTCTTAATTTGCTTTTGTAATTCTTCTTTGCCCTTTGGGTTATGCAGAAACTTGTTATTTAGTTTCTGGAGATCTATTTTTTATTTCTAATTTAAATCTTCTATGGTCAGAGCTGACACTTTGTATGACCTAAGTCCTTTTTAATTAATTAATTCACTATTAAAGTTTTTGTTTTTAAAGATTTATTTATTTATCTTAGAGAGCAGGAGGGACAGCAGGAGTGGGAGAGAGAAACTTAACCAGACTCTGTGCTGAATGTGGAACCTAATGAGGGACTTTATCCCATGACCCTGAGATAATGACCTGAGCCAAAACCAAGAGTCAGTTGCTCAACCAAATTTGCCATCCAGGTGCCCCAATCATCTTAAATTTATTGAGCCTAGTTTTATAGCCCAGAATAGTTTGCTTTGTTAAATGTTCCTTGTGAAGTTGAAAAGAATGTGTAGGGGCACCTGGGTGTCTTCAGTGGGTTAAGCCTCTGCCTTTGGCTCAGGATGTGATCCCAGGGTCCTGGGATCGAGCCCCGCATCGGGTTTTCTGCTCAGCGGGGAGCCTGCCTCTTCCTCTCTCTCTGCCTGTCTCTCTGCTTATTTGTGATCAATAACAATTTGTGTCAAATAAATAAATAAGTAAATAAATAAATAAAATCTTAAAAAAAGAAAGAAAGAAAGAATGTGTATTCTTCTATTGTTGAGAGAAGTATTCTACAGATGTCAATTAGGTAAATTTGATTATAGTGTTCTTCAAGTATCCAATGTCTTAGATAATTTTTTTCTAATTGTTCTACCAAATATTGAGAGAAGTAAATTTACTTTTATTTTATTTATTTATATTTTAAAAAATTTATAAAGTTTTTATTTAAATTTCGGTTAACATACAGTGTAATATTAATTGCAGGTATACATTATACTGATTCAACACTTCCATACAACACCCAGTGCTCATCACAAGTGCCCTTCTTAATCCCCATCACCTATTTCACCCATCTCCCCACCCCTTCCTTTTGATAACCATCAGTTTGTTTTCTGTAGTTAAGAGTCTGTTTTTTGGTTTTTCTCTCTTTTTTTTCCCCCTTTGCTCATTTGTTTTGTTTCTTAAATTCCACATATGAATGAAATCATGGTTTTTGTCTTTCTCTGACAGATTTATTTTGCTTAGCATAATACTCTAGCTCTGTCCACATTGTAAATGGCAAGATTTCCTTCTTTTTATGGGTGAGTAATATTCCTCTGTGTGTGTGTGTGTGTGTGTGTGTGTGTGTGTGTGTGTATTATACACCATATATACCATATCTTCTTTATCCATTCATCCGTTGATGGACACTTGGGCTGTTTCTATAATTTGGCTATTTTTGATAATGCTGCTGTAAACATGAGGATGCATGTATCCCTTTGAATTAGTATGTTTGTACTCTTTGGGTAAATTGTAGTGGTACTGCTGGATCATAGGGTAGTTCTAGTTATAACATTTTGAGGAATTTCCATATTGTTTTCTAGAGTGGCTGTACCAGTTTGCATTCCCAACAACAGTAAAAGAGGGTTCCCTTTACACCACATCCTCACCAACACCTTTTGTGTCTTGTTTATTGATTTTACAGGTGTGAGATGATAACTCATTGTAGTTTTGATTTGTATTTCCCTGGTAATGAGTGATGTTGAGCATCTTTTCATGTGTCTGTTGGCCATATGAAGTTCTTCTTTGGAGAAATGTCTATTTGTGTATTTCTGCCCATTTTTTTTTTAAGATTTTATTTATTTATTTAACAGAAAGAGATCACAAGTAAGCAGAGAGGCAGGCAGAGAGAGAGAGAGGAGGAAGCAGGCTCCCTGCAGGGCAGAATGCCGATGTGGGGCTTGATCCCAGGACCCCGGGATCATGACCCAAGCCGAAGCAGAGGTCTTAACCCACTGAACCACCCAGGTGCCCTTTCTGCCCATTTTTAATTGGATTATTTGTTTTTTGGGGTGTTGAATTTTATAATATTTTTATATATTTTGGATATTAACTGAGAGAAGTAAATTTAATTCTTTTGCTATAATTTGTATTTCTCCATTACTTCTTGCAGTTCTTTTAGATTTCATTTCATATATTTTGAAGCTCTGTTATTCATTGCATAAATCTTAACATTTTTAAAAAAGATTTTATTTACTTATTTGACAGACAGAGATCACAAGTAGGCAGAGAGGCAGGTAGAGAGAGGAGAAAGCAGGCTCCCCCCTGAACAGAAAGCTGGATGCGGGCTTGATCCCAGGACCCTGGGATCATGACCTGAGCCAAAGGCAGAGGCTTTAACCCACTGAGCCACCCAGGAGTCCCTGTTAACATTTTTATATTCTCTGAATGAATTGGTCCCTAAGCCATTAGGAATTATTATTTTTATACTTAGATTTTTTAAAATTTGATATCCACTATGTCTTATGTTAATATGACCACTTCAGTTTTCTTTTTGGTTAGTGTTACCATACCATAACCTTTTCCATTCTTTTATTTATAACCTATTTGTGCCTTTATATTTAAAGGGTGTTTCTCATAGTAGCATAAAATTAGCTCTTACTTTTTTTTTTTTTGATACAATAGTTTTTTTGGTACAATTAATTGTAGTGTTCTTTTCTGCTAATTCTAACATCTGCCATTAGTTCTAAGTATGGTTCAGTGATGTTTTCCCCCTTCCTTCTCTTTTTTGCCTTCTTTTATATCAATTTTTTAATTATTTCATTTTATCTCCTTTGTTGGCTTATTATAATTATTTTCTTATTTTAGTCATTGCTTAATGATTTATAGTATACAATTTAGCTTATTTCAGTCTACATTTAAAGGATTTTTACCATTTCATAAATAATATGAAGACTTTACTATAGTATACTTCCATTTCATTCCTCCTGACTTTTGTGATATTGTTATATATTTTATGTTTTTCTTTTTTTAATTTTTTTTCTCTGTACTTCATTTGGGAAGTTTCTATTTCTATTTGTGTAAGTTTGCAAATCTCATTCATTATATTTTTACAAAGACATTATGTAGTTCTCATTTCTTAAAATTTGTTATGCCTTTACATAAATTCTTTTTAGCATGTTGAACACATTCATCATGATTTCTTCAGGGTCCTTTTCTGCTAATTCTTACATTTGTCATTAGTTCTAGGAATGTTTCAGTGGAGTTTTCTCCTTGTTTTGTCCTATTTTCCTTTGCATATCTGGTAATTTTTGACTGAATGCCAGGCATTGTGAATTTTACTTTCCTGGGTGCTGCATAATTTTATGTTCCTAAAAATATTCTTGAAATTAGTTCTTGGATACAGCTAAATAATGTGAAACAGTTTGCATTTATTTGGTCTTTCTTTTAAGATCTGTTAGAACCAGAGTAACATTTACTCTGGGGCTATTTATTTCCTATTACTGAATAAGGACCCTTTGAAGTTACCCATGTCCTATATATTCTAAGATTTTCTAGTCTCGTTCATGTGAACTATTTTCAGCCAACTATGAATACCAGAAACCGTTTGCTCTAATCCTTTTAGATGTTTCTTTCTTTAACATCAAGTAGTTTCCACACATGTATAATCTGGTTAGTAGTCTGCTGGGTACTTGAGGATGGTCTTCCAAAGGTCCAGGAGTTTCTTTCTTTTCATCACTTTCCTCTCTAGTACTTTGCAGGTGAACTCTAGCTACCATGATCTCCTTGACTCTCAGTCTTGTATTCTCAACTCAGTGTGTCCATCAAGTTTTCATCTGGCTTTCCTCACCTTGAGCCATTACCTGATATTACTCCTAAAACAGTAACCAGGAATAATCATAGAATTCACACCTTTTTTTTCTTATCATCCTTCAAAAATCACTGTCCTTTGTTGCCTACTGTCCATTGTATTAAAAACTTGTGTCATATACTTAATCTAGTTTTTTGGGTTTTGTTTTTGGGCAGGATGGCAAATCTGCTGCCTGTTACTCCATCTGGGTCAGAACAATTTATCTGTTACTTCTAACTTATTACTCTCTGCACTGGGAATTCTCCAGTTTGCCTTTATACCTCTTCAAATGTATTACCTATACTAGAAGAAAATATTACAGGTAACTTGAAATATGCAAAGGAAAGTAGAACTTTCTCTGCTATAATCTAGTCTTAATGCTCCCACGAGTATAGCATAAAGACACATTCCTTTTTATCAGGCTCATCATACTGTGGCCTGTCAGTATGTGTGCAAAGAAGTAAAACCTCTCAGTATTCCTTACTTGTTTAGCTATAAGCTATACCCCCACTTGTGTTTGTGCATTTATTTACATTTTTTTTTTTTAGTTTGCTGAATTTTAATTTATTTTTTAAATTGAATTTCACTTGGTTAGATTTTAACCAGGACTACCTAGTTCACAACAGAATAACAGATTGTAGGAGGCATGTAGAATCAAAGTCTGGAGGAAGGAGTAGGGAGAAAAATCAGATTTCTAGGAATAGATCTTAAGAAAGATTAATCAGGTTGATGACATAGAGCAAAAATATGATGGTTGTAATAAGGAAAGAAAGAAAGGAAGACTGAAAGAAAGAAAATATTAACAAAAACCTTCAGCTAGCAAAGACTTAGCTGACATGAGCACTATAAGTATTTTAAGTAAATACCTCAGTCTTGGTGTGGAACTGGAATGTACTAGTTTGCAAGATCTGAAACAAAGACCTAGAGAGTCCCTGGGCTAAAGTAAAATGATGAAAAAGAATTGCTGGAAAAACCATTAATGTTTTGAACCTATGCCAGGAGGATTCCATAAATGTGAAGATTGTAGTTGAGATTTTCTACATCTTACTTATGTTGACTATCTTAGTCTTATTCAACTGAACTAAAATTTATTTGAGTAATGTAAAGCTACTGTTTATGATGGTTGACAGGAAATAAAACTAGAGGATCATGGTATGCCGGTAAAGAGGGAATGGAGAAAAGGTAAGACCCAGGTATATTGTCTTAATGGAAGCAGTGTCATTCTTGCCATTAATCTGTACAATATGAATGCAAAGTTAATCAAGCAATAAAATGTAGGAATTCATCTAAGTGGCAAATGAGGGTCTTTATGAAGCTGTTTGGTGATTTGGAGGCAAGCATTTCAACTCTTTGGGATATTGGAGATGTCAGGGTTTGTTTCTACAAAGATTCTTAATTTATTTGTTTATTTTAGAGAGAGAGAGAGAAAGAGAGAGAGAGGTGTATGCACATGAGTGGGAAGAGACAGAAGGGGAAAGAGAAAGAATGTCAGGCGGACTAGTGCTGAGTAGGGAGCCTGATGCAGGGCTCCATTTCATGACTCTTGAGATCCTGACCTGAGCTGAAATCAGCAGTGAGTTGCTTAACACAGGGACCCTGGGGATATCAGTGTTTATTATTGCTACATTCAAGAAAGTGTGCTATCTCCTTCTAATAACATGCTACTGGCCACCCTTATAGAAAATGCCTTCAAAGGAGCAAAGAGAATTTTGGACAGGTAGAAGGAGCAGAGGAATGGGGCCATGACTGAATTTGCTTTTTCTGCAACAACCAATATGCATTTCATGGGATGGGGAGACATTTTTGTAAGTGATTGGTTAGGCTTAATCATGATGGGACCACTCAGAAGAGGAGTAAACTGGAGGTGGAAGAAAAAAAGCCATGCCATCTGCAGAGTAGTTTTCCCTTCTTACTCATGCAGCAGAAATATAAGACCACAATTGATAACTCAGTGACATATTTTGAGTCATTGTGTCCCCTAACTTTGGGAATTTTCCTTCCTGCATGGCCACAACAAACTTTTTCGACCCTGTTCCATAGGCTAAAACACACCCAAGTGGCAGACAAGATATTCTAGTCCCATACAGAATCTAAGGGAATTTCCATTCAAAAAGCATGTATTGAGAACTTACTGTGCACAAGGCACTATAAGAGATGGCTAAGTTTAAAGTTTCACAAACCAGCGTCTTTTTTAGGAGCTATAATCCAGATAAGCAGCTAAAAAGTTATACTGAAGGTGGCGGAAAAGAAAAATAAAAACAAAGATAAAGACTGTAAGTAATGAATGTAGTATAGTGGAGGCCTAGAGGAGTGAGAAGTTGTTTCTTGTTTTGAGATAGAGGGAGGCTTCAGAGAAGAGCTAGAATTTCTTCTCAATTCCAAATAGTGACAAAGATTGAAGAAGAGAATATTATATAAAATCTTAGAGCTAAGAAAATGTGGAGAACATGTGTGCAGTGAGTGATGGGATGACGAAGGCATTGAAAGGACCTTTCAGGTAAGAATAGGAAACATGCTGGGGTCTACACTAAGCAGGCTGGACTTTGTTCTGTAGGCGAAAGGCAAACCATTGATGGACTCTAACCAGGTGTGATGACATGGTGTAATTTTGCATATGGTAACTATGGTAGCTCCGTAATGGTGGAGAGAGAGAGGTAGAGGAATCCAGAGAGAGGTGGAGGAATAAGAGCCAACTCTTAGTGAGAGGAGCAGCAGAGCACCCAGGAAGTTTCATGACGTGACACAGAATCCCAGAGTTCCAAGCCATGACCTTGGGGGAAGTTTCTTAATTTCTCTATGCTTCAGTTTCCTTCTCTATAAATCAAGGATCAAAATAGAAGCTCTTTCATAGGGCTGTAAAGATTAAATAATTGATATGTGTAAAACCCTTAGATCTGTGTCTAGCAAGCCGTAAGCACTCAATAATGTTATGTATTATTAGTAAGGCAGTGGTAAGAAGAGACAATAAGGAATGGATTTGAAAGTTGTATTATATAATTATGTCATTATTTATATTGGAATTATTTTCAGCTATTTGCCCACAGAATGTAATTCTGTCACTTAGTAAGCAAAGCAAGAAATCAAGTTGTTACCATAGTATTTATTATATTTTATTTCTCCTGACTGATTTCTTCTAAAATATGTTTCAGACTTTGAGATAATATATGAGGTTGCCCCTGAGATATATTAGTTTTAAAAATGAACTTGGAAATGTAATAGGGCCAGTTGAGTTTTGTGGTCAGAGTTAGTTATAACTGAGGTTTGATTATCTATGTCCATCTATCTATCTATCATTAATTAATTAATTAATTACTACTTTCCTACATTGCTCCCAATCTATGAGAACTTAAAAATCCCATGATCTTTTGAAGATAAACCATGTAACCTTCATAACCTCTTTGAAGTAGAGAGAGTGTATTAACTTACGTTTAGAATGATAGTCCAACCAACCCCTGCCCTCCCTTCCTTTCCTCCCTCTGCTCTACCCCCACTTACTGAATCATTGCTGCAGAATGAGGAGCTCCTGTCCTGGAGATATCACCCAGGAGCTGTGTGGAGAATTGGGGAAGACCTTCTTATGTTGCCCTGTGTGTGCTGTTTTGGGACCTTGGGTAAAAGGCATCAGGCAAACTGAGGCCACCGACAGTGAACAGAGAAGCAGCTCTCCTTGATCAGGGCCAGGAAAAGAGGAAAATATGGAGAAAGAATCAATTTTTCTTCATTGTTTCCTGCGCATTCTGAAGTGGACTTATCTGTGGTCTAGACCACACTGAAAATATGAAGGTCATGATAACAGAGACATCTGCAGTCAACATCTAACTGTAAAATGTTTATCTTGCTCTATTTTGGGCTTTAATAATAATCCAGCGTCTAGGAAAGGAATCATAGGTTAATTGTCAGTGGGATGGCAAAATAATCAACGTACCTCTAAGGGAAGAACAGGAGTGTGGGATGTTTTTATGGTTCATGTCTCCTGAGCCCTTTCTCGGGGCACCCTTTGGCCTTCCCATATCAGGGGCCCCTACTCAGCAACAGACACCTGGCTGCCTCCTTTCCCACCTCAGACAGAGGAAGTGCTCTTAGTGTTCACCCTGAATGCAATCTTGGCTCAGGTGAGTCAATGGCAGAAACAAAGCAATTACAGGATTTTAGATATGCTACTGATACTTTCCTCTTAACTCTGCTGAGAAGAGGTTATCCAGCATCAGAAAGAGATTAATTCATGTGCAACCTTTAAAAATAAATATAGAATAATATTTATTGGCAGGAAAATTTGTTCATGAAATGCTGTTAAGTGCAAAACATGTAACAAACATTGTGTCCAGTATGATCTCTACTTGTGAGCCAAATCGAATCAACCAACCATATACACAGGCACACTGGGAAGTTGAACCAACTTTATTTAACCTTGGCCGCCTCTGTTGGGGAGGAAATATGGGGTTTATTGCATATAAAAAAAAGTGTGTGTGTGTATTTATTTTTTTCTATCAATGAAAATCATTTTTAGCTTTCAAAATAAGAAAGACACTAACCCCAAAATCCATAGCAGCTAGATGGTTAGAGTAGAGCCTCCCCAGATATCCCTTAGAATCTGATTTACATAAATGTGAAGGGATCTGGAAATAATGCAGTCCTCATTTCCCTTTTGCCTTCCACTGTGGTCTCTTTATTCTTTTTTTTTTTTTTTCCCCCACAGAAAGCATGGGGTAGCAATCTTCTCCTTCCCTAAGAAGGATCCTGGAGTGTGAGTGACTGAACAATCTAGAAAAGGAGAAGCTGAAGAGAGCCCCCCCTCCCCCGCACTTCCATGTGCCAATCAGCTTCCTGCAGTAACCATCCCTCCCCCATTTTCCTGCCCATATTCCTTAAGGAGGAAGGGGAAAATGGACTGAACTTCTAACACTTGGAGAAATATCCCATTCCCTGCAAAGGTGCCTGTGATTTCAGTGGAAGTGTTGAGTAGGGTGTGGAGGGTGCGTGCTAGAAGAATCTGTCTTTAGTATGTGTCATGTTCTATCCTAACCACTTTCCATCAGTAATGTCACAGGGTTAGTCAGCTTCCTGGCTTTTGCCCTCCCTGGCTTTCCATGACCAACGGCCCCTGTGCTTGCTGTGATAGTTTTCTCTGCACAGCTGACTTTTAAACCGACAACATAAGTAACAGTTACATTTACACAAGAGAAGGTGAGGAAATTTCAGGCAGGTTCCTGTGTTTGCTCATCAACTGACATTATTTGGGCCCCTTCTGAAGAAGGAAAGAAACAGCAGGCCACAGTATAATTTAAACAACAGTGACAAGGAGCCGGTCAAAGCCAGAAAAATTCTAAGTGGTGTGGAACGAAGTGTGGGAAACTCTTTCTAGAATTTCACTGATTAACCATTGATAAAATAACAGAAGTCTATTTTTCGCCTCTCAGGGCCCCCTTTATTCACAATCTGAATGTGAAAAGTAAGAAATCCAACTTACCTAAGCTTTACACTGTGCTAATTGTGTGCGAAATGCTGTCATTTGAGAGTGTAGCTTCAAATATCTTTTCTGAAGGACTTGGTGCAGAGCAAGTGCTCTGTCACCTTCTCTCTCCCTTGAGGAGGTTATGAGGAGCACAACAGTGAATTCTTTCATTCTTACTGTTTGTTTTAGGGAGGTATATGACCTTTGCTTTTGGGGCTCATCTTCCTCAACCTCTGCACCAGTAGGGCTCCTCCCCTCCCCATTATCTTCTGGAGGCACATTTCCATGTCAAAGACTTCTCTGGAGAAAAAGCTACTTTTTCTTCCACCCCTTGCCTGCTTTGTGCCTGACTTACCTTAACTCCATCCTCCCCAACCCTGTTCCACATTAGTGATAGCAAGGAGCAGAACCTTATTTAGAAATCAAAACCGCAGGGGGGAAAAATCTGCTTCTTTCTGTGAAGGATAGGAGCAGTTCAATTGCCCTTGAAAATACCAACTTGTAAGAAAGATCACTATCTCTTGAAGTAAACATAGAAATAAGAGATATTCTTCAGTGAAATTGTAGGTTTTCCTTAGGAAAAATGGAATTACTAACACTGTTATACATAACTAAGTAAATCCATGCTGGGCTAATTTAGAAGAATTTCTAAGGAATGAGTGAGTATAAGTTAACTTGTCTTGCATCTGTGGACTGTCTCCTGATATATTCATCCAATAGAACTGATAAGTAATTTAGTTGGACACAAAGAAAGTTCTCCAAGTTGTTACCATGTTTCTACTCTTCAAAGGTTGGGTAATCCTAAAACCCATTATTGATTTTGACCTGATAGACCTTGGGAATTCTAAACCTATTTACTTCCAGCCATTTGCAAAGATAGAAGGCTTCACTTGGGAACTGTTTTCTGGGATTTTGATCAGTTGCTTGGACCCGAGTAAGACATTCTCATGAGGCCACCAAACACTCAAGAAACTCCTGCACTGATCACGTACCGATGAGGGGACTCAAGCTCATTAGCTCTTACCTGACACCAAAGTAGACACATTATTGGGCTTTGGAGAGCACTGGAAGATGGTCTTAGAGACAGAGGAAAAAAATCAAAGTTTTCTGGTTCCTATTTATTTCTCATGCCCCAGAACTTGCCCTCTCCCCTTCTACACTAGATTTGAGTCATACTGAAATACTGGGAGTTCTTGAACAGGTCTGCTTTTTTCTTTCTCCAGATATTTCACAAAATATCCCTTTTCTTTGGAATGTTCTTCCTCTTCCTTGTTCCTGGCCAACTTCCAGTTGGCTAACTTTTATGTCCAATTAACTCCTGAGTCTTTGAAAACTCTGTTCGTGTTCCTCCTATATAATGTCACAACTGGCAGGAGAAACAAAACAATCATGGGGAAGAAATACAAGTTTCAGAAGCCCTCCAGTTCCTTGCCTCTTACCTTTTTTAAAAATTGCTGAACTTGGAAACACTAAAGACTTTTCTTTTATTTTTGAAAAAGTTGACCCATGTCTCTCTGAAACCGTAACAAGAATATAGGTCTAAAAGGAATGATTCTATACTAGTAGGACTTTTAAGTGCTCTATATATAAGCCAGTTAAAGAAACACAGGAAGTGGTTCTCACTGTCAACCTAGAGCATTTATTTCCAAAAGATATCTAGGAGATATATAGAATATACAAAACCTTGGTTTAAAATAGTTTATAGTCTAGCTATGGGATATGGCACTTGTATTAATTTTCTATTGTTGTGTAACGGATTACCTACGAACTTGGCAGCTTAAAACAACAGCCATTTATCAGCCCACAGTTCTGTAATTTAGCAGTCACATGATTCAACCATGTTCTCTGTGTCAGGGTCTCATACTCCAGGTGCTGGCTGAGCTGAGTTCTTTTTTTTTTTTTAAAGATTTTATTTATTTATTTGACAAAGATCACAAGCAGGCAGAGAGAGAGAGAGGAAGGGAAGCAGGCTCCCCGCCAAGCAGAGAGCCCAATGCTATGCAGAGCTCCATCCCAGGACCCTGGGATCATGACCTGAGCCAAAAGCAGCAGCTTTAGCCCATTGAGCCACCCAGGTGACCCTGAGCTGAGTTCTTATCTGGAGGCTTGGAGTCTTCTTCCAAGCTCACTCAGTTCCAGGCAGTTGCAGGACGGAATCCCTGTTTTCTTCCTGGTTTCCAGGGATGGTTCTCAGCAATCAGAAGCCACTCTCAGGTCCTTGCCATGATGGGTGCCTCTCTATCTTCAAAGCCAGCATCAGAGAACCCCCCTTGGGTCTAATCCCTCTCACATTTCAAATCTCTTTCACCTGTCCCTTTTATGGTCTCCCTGAGGAGGTCAGATAAGGTCAACTGTGACGTAGAATATGACCTAAGCACGGGAAGGGTGTCCCACCGTATTCACAGGTCCTACCCACACTCAAGGGGAAGGGATTATATGAGAGTGTGGGTCATTGTGGGTCATTTTGGCATTCTTCCTACTTTAATACTCAATGGATAAGACAAAGTAAGAAGCCCCACTTGAAAGATAGAAAATGTTGCATGGATACAGAGTAGGGAGAGAAACTTACTGTATGTGCTTAGCATATGGTTGATGTTCTTTCAGTATTTGTTAATATGTGGGAAATACACATATCCTGAGTGATAATAGTGTATTGAACTGTATTAACTGGAATGAACTCCATCAGTCAAATTAAGAAAACCCCACTTTTGGTCCACAATTTGAGTTGCTTGTTAAGTTTCTGAGTAGGGGAGAGTGAACTCCAAAAGGCGGCATCCTGGGAGGGCTGGGTAGGTAAAGAGGCAAAATGTCTACACACGTAGACATTTTGAGGCATTCTGGGGGAAGGAGCCAGATACTTGAGATACAGAGTAGAGCTCATTCGGGAACCTCAGCAGCTTGGACTCAAAGACAAGGACACAGAATCAGGCACAACTTGCCCGGTGTTTTCCTAATTCAGTGAGGTGCTCCACTTACTCACATGGATTACCTAATTTCCATTTAATATGTCACTCCCTTTGAGAGAATTGATGGGCTTCTCTAAGTAATGTGCTAATAAATTAGTAGCTAGGGAAATAGACCTGCCTAAACTGGAATTCAATACCTACTCGTGTTGGCAGTATCTTCCAGTGTTTGGTAAGAGACTGAACTGTGGTCATCGAAAGTGCTTTTCTGGAATCACTCAATAAAAACAACAGGGACTCTTCCTTCTTACGTAACTCGATTTGAAGCAATTTCAGAACCTTATGGACAGATCTGTTTAGAGCTGTTCCCATTCTGTTTCACAAATGGAAATAAGCTGAAGTATTCAGAAGGAAATTGACTTGCCCAAGGTCTTAGCAAATCACTCGAAGCAGAGGAAAGCAAATGCAATATCCCCTAATAGTTTTAAAATTTCTCAAGCAGAGACATCAAGGCTATATTGATACTCTAAATTGATGTCTACATATCTAAGTTGGATATTAACTTTATGCATTTCTTTAACAATTCTGCATTGGCTTTCAAAATTCTCTAATATTGAAATCTTTGCCTCTATGCTTTATGCAGAAAACCTGGATCATTCATAAAGCAACTTAGTTGTTGAAGATTCAGATAAAGACCAACTGAAGATATATGTTGGAGATCTTTTGGTTTAACCAGTTTTATTTAATTGTTGAATATATAATTGTGTTATTTGACTGAGGTGGGCTATCTGATAATTTTAACGTTATGCAAGAAGTCTTAAGAACTTCCTCTGCAGTTCTTGGGAAAGAATATTCAAACTATTGTTACTTCTTATAGAAAGTTCGGCCCTAAGCACCCCAGAAGCTGTTTAGAAACCCTCTTCCATTGCTTACCACAGTCCTAGCTGTTAAAGGAGAAGTCAGAGAGGCACACAAGTAGAGAAGGATGGCTTATATAACGGAAGGAAATGCAAGTGTAGTCCCAGTAAAATTTCAGTTCGCTACAGCTGAAGTAAACACAGTTATATCTTGTTATGTAAGAGTAAAGGGTGAATGTAGGGAAATACTTGGAAATCTGTGGTGTGGTTTTATAATGTTTTTCTCATTCTGATGGTGATGGCTAATTCCCTTTGGAATATCACTTATGGAGATACTTGGAGATGTTTGGGTAAGGCAAATTCCATCACACAAATACAACAGGAATGTATTTGGGGAATAATGTGCTAAAATATGATTGTAAGTGACATGATGTGGGATGTTTGTGAAAGATGCTTCTAAACCATGAGTTTGCATGTTTTGAGAACAAATTGCCATTAAACTAGAATATTTTGGGTCTTTTCCCACATTAAGTAGGAAAACACAGAACATTTTAAAATGGTGAGTTTTAAATTAGGAAACAACAGCAAAGTATCTAGAGAGACAGACGATGCCAAAGGAAACCCACAAACCACAAGCTGAGACATTGTTACCATGTGGACTGACCACGACAAAATGCTCACTCCCTGTCCCCTCACCAGGGCTGCTCTCAGCCCAGTGCTAAATATCATTGTCGTAAAAAAGTCAGGGCACCAAAATGTAGCTACTTTTTGTAGCTAGCTTTCTTCCTAGTGTTTGTTTTCTTTCTTGGCCACTACAATCCTATGAGCAAAATGAGAATGAAACGTGACCTTGGTTATTGTAAGTCAAGAGCTAGAAGCCAAGGAAAGACTGCCTATCAAAAGGATGGTGGCCAAACTTGGTGGCATTTGCTATCTCTCTGGTGCTGTCACGGGAGGAGAGAGGTCAGGAAGAGGATCCACATCTAACCAAGCAAGTCTCTCCTTGCTCAGAAAATTCAGTGTCTAGATGGGAGTACTTACAGTCACTATCACTACTTTAGTGTGGAAGCTTCGGGACTCTGCTGACATCCTGCCAGGTTTTTAAGGCTCTGGGTTGAGAAAGGAAAGCTTGAGCTGTGGGAAAGTCATCAAATCAGGTATAATTCTCTTTTCTGTCTTAATCATCCACCACATGCAGAATAGTTGGGAGAATAAAGAGAAAATTGTTCTGTCTCGACAGTGAGAAGTTTCACGGATGGTGTCCTGGAACCAAAAAGCATCTGACATTTAGGCTTTCTCTTCTCAGTGTTTGAGAGAATATCATATCTGCAATGCAGTTGTTGCCTACAGAATTCTTTGTGAAAGTTCCGTTAATGAGAACTGTTTAGCATAAAGACTGATGTGTGCCTTGAACCCAATGGACCCGATGTGTGGAAAGCTCTTCTCCCAGACCGATATGAAGCTACTTCCTTCTTGTTATGTAGGTCCTAGTTTATATGCCATCACCCTGTGAGGTCTTCTGATCCACCCGGCCCGGTCACCCTATAAGACACATTTTATTTTTATCACAACATTGGCCACTACCTGCTACTTTCTTTTATTTTCTGTTCTGTTTGTGGTCTGTCTCCCTGTCTCTCATTTGAATTGAAGGTCCATGGAGGCGGCCACTTTGTCAGTCTGGTTCATTACTGTCAGTCTGGTTCATTACTGTTGCTCTGTTTCTAGAACATGGCCAGCCAATGAACAGCAGGTTCTCACTAAATGCTTATGGAATGAAAGGATGAGTCAATTAATGTGCTATACAATATAGATATATTCTGCCAGGATTGAATTCTTGGTTTCCCAGGAAAAGTTATTTGGTCTTACTATTTTGCCTTTCATCCTCTTTCTATTCACCAATAATGTTAAAATGTATACTGTTGTCCATGTGTAGGGGTTTACATAAGACTTTTTTTCTATGAGCTTAGAAAGGCTTTCTCTGAGAGGGAAGTGAGATTATCAGAGAATTTACTTTTAAAAGAAACAAATGCCCAAGTAGCAAACATCTAGGGAGTGGGAAGCCGAGCTAACAGGCCTCTGTTCTGAGAGATGGTTGCATCTGGCCATCTCAGCCTGATGCCATTAAGTATTTGCTTCTTTAACGCTCTTTATTTGGCTTCCCAGGGCCCCAGACAAACTTTCCAAGGTGATTTGGTTTTCCACACAGGTGTGCCCACTGCAGGAGAGTCCTAGCCGCATGGACTTGAAGACTTTTCATTCCCTGCAGTGCTCATTGCTTGTTCCATGTAATTATAGATGTTTATAGATGTACCCTGTGAACCCAGTGACTGTGAACTGTCCTCGTGGGAGGTGTGCTGACACTTCATACTTTGGTGCTGCCTGGGTTCCGGACAGTGGGTTCCGGGCAATGCTCTGGGTCCCAGTCTGTTCACCAGGATGATGAATGATGTTGCGGCCCACATGCTGAACCAAAAATGGTATTTGAAGTTTTGAATGAATGTCAATTGACCATTCATAAAATTACTTAATGAATTAGTAACTTAATTGAGTGACATTTTCTCAATCTCTCGGTCCCAAAGGGATGGTTGTATGTGAAGTCTAAGTCACTATCCTTCCCTCTCAGCAGAAAGATAATGAATTTGGGGGACAAGCATTAAAGTTTTATGTTCCTGGCTCATTCGTCCTTGTAATGCCTCTCCTATTCCAGCTTTTCCTAAATTTAAGTCAAAATTCCTAACTGTTTCACTCTATTACCTTCTTAACATGGGGACACAAGGAGAAAGGGGATACCTCCAGGGGTACCTCCCCTCACCCCTAAAACTGTGTAGAGCTCCCCATGCCTGTCTCTAGGTTCACAGCAAGCTCCTCAGCAGGGACCTGTACCAGGGTCTGAGGTCCTGGGGTCCAGGAGAGCATGAGAAAACTCTGGAGGCAGCCTCTGTTTGCCCCTGTTTGGTTGCATATAAATAAGACCAGACTTGGCAAAAGAATCAGCTGAGTGACCTGTAGCTTGACATCTCCAATCTCTGCTCTCTGAGTCCTTTTCACCAGGGAAGGTGTCCTTCCTGATTTCAGTACCTCTCATCTTGCCATTTATGTTTTGATCAACTCTCAGCTACACTGATGCCTTACTTCTCTCTAGCTCTTTTTCGTTTAAAACATATTTCTTACTTAATTTTATTTTGGGACCAGAAAGCCAATGATAAAGAAAGGGACGTCATTTCTTTACGTCAACATTCATGCTGTAGTTTCATATAAGTTAAAGCGCGAAGGGCAGAACTTGGTGTCTTTTATGAAGGCAATAGAGTGAAACAGTTAGGAATTTTGACTTAAATTTAGGAAAAGCTGGTTTCAAAGCTTGTTTTGTTGCTCACTACCTATTTGATTCAGGGCTTGGTTTTTTGCCTTAGTTTTCCCATCTGCTAAATGGCAGTAGTAACTCCTTCACAGTGTGGTCGTGAGGATTAGATAGATAATGAATTTAGGGCTTGGTATGGTCTCTGGCTCTTTGCAAGCCCTGAATATAGGCTACTATTACTGTTCTATCATCTCAGCACTCACTTTTATTTTTTATTCTTTTTTTTAATTTCTTTTTGGTGTTCCAGAATTCATTGTTTATGCACCACTCCTAGTGTTCCATGCAGTGTGTGCCCTCCACAATACCCACCACCAGGCTCACCCAACCCCCCACTTCCCACCCCTCCAAAACTCTCAGTTTGTTTCTCAGAGTCCACAGTCTCTCATGGTTCATCTCCCCCTCCAATTTCCCCCAACTCATTTCTCCTGTCTCCCCATGTCCTCCGTGTTATTCCTTATGCTCCAAAAATAAGTGAAACCATATGATAATTGACTCTCTCTGCTTGACTTATTTCACTCAGTATAATCTCTTCCAGTCCCATCCATGTTGATACAAAAGTTGGGTATTCATCCTTTCTGATGGAGGCATAATACTCCATTGTATATATGGACCATATCTTCTTTATCCATTTGTCCATTGAAGGGCATCTTGTTTCTTTCCACAGTTTGGTGACTGTGGCCATTGCTGCTATGAACATTGGAGTACAGATGGCCCTTCTTTTCACTACATCTGTATCTTTGGGATAATACCTAACAGTGCAATTGCAGGGTCATAGGGAAGCTCTATTTTTAATATTTTGAGGAATAGCCACACTGTTTTCCAAAGTGGCTGCACTAACTTGCATTCCCACCAACAGTGTAAGAGAATTCCCCTTTCTCCACATCCTCTCCAACACATGTTGTTTACTGTCCTGTTAATTTTGGCCATTCTAACTGGTGTAAGGTGGTATCTCAATGTTTTTGATTTGAATCTCCCTGATGGCTAATGATGATGAACATTTTTTCATGTGTCTGTTAGCCATTTGTATGTCTTCTTTGGACAAGTGACTGTTCATGTTTTCTGCACATTTTTTGATGTGGTTATCTGTTTTATTTGTCTTGAGTTTGAGGAGTTCTTTATAAATCTTGGATATCAGCCCTTTGTCTGTACTGTCATTTGTGAATATCTTCTCCCATTCTGGGGTTGCCTCTTTGTTTTGTTGACTGTTTCCTTTGCTATGCAGAAGCTTTTGATCTTGATGAAGTCCCAAAGGTTCATTTTCACTTTTGTTTCCTTTTCAGCACTTACTTTTAGATTCTTTTCAGTTCTCTTCAGACGATCCCTGCTGACCTTGGCCAGTGAGGACAGCTCCTGGGTTCCAGGGGGAACTCGGCAAAGGTCACATCTATGTGACCACCTGACCTTTTACTTTCCCATCCTTGCTCTTTGTCATTCTCATAGCCCTACCACCCCTCACCCTGTACTTCCCACCTCTAAGGCATTGAGCCCTTTCCCCCTATGCCTCATCTCTTTTTTTATGTCCACTCCATCATGAGATGAGTAGAATAACAATTCTGTAGACACCCACTTGATTTAGCAGAGAAGCCATGAATTAATGGCTTAGACCTGAGGCCTTAGCCTGGAATTTGTGGACAGACACCAAGGAGGCAGTGGATAGGGGCTGTTCTGAGGAAGGGGAGAGTCTGGTAATGAGAGAACTGGGGAGAAAGAAGGTTAGGAACAGAACCCAAGAAATGTCGGTCCTAAATATTGGGGGCTGGGCGTGAAACTTAGAGAACCCAGGTGCCATGGACACCATGTTGCCATTTTCCTTGTGTCTCTAGCACCTGGTACAGCATTTGATATAAAGCAGATCCTCAAATGTAGCTGGGTAACGATTACTAGGGGGTAAAATCTGGGAACTTTGTTGTTTACATCAAGTGTATGACTGGAAAGCTGTTGATTCACCTGAATGCTGGTTATAGCCTCCCTAAAAAAAAGCTTAAAGGCAACCCATTTACTTTGCCTCTGTAAAAATTAGATATTAAGAGACATTTTTGGGAGCTGCTTCTGGTTTATTAAGGCCCAGCAACATCATAGTTATCCTCCTCATTACATGTGTATCAGATTAACTTTGTTGTAAGTTTTGTTTGACTGCAATAGCAAGCTTTGCTCATGCTTCAGACACATCTACATGGAGCTTTGTGCACAAGTCACAACAGAAACCCTTCTCAGGGCTGTGTCTTAGACCTCAGGAGCTCAGACTTCATAGAATGTAGCACACATTCCACTTCTGTTCATTCACGAATTTAAGAAAGAAAAAAAAACAAAAACAAAAGAAACAAAAGAAGAGAAAGTACATTGCTCAGAATTAAAGACAGGGCAATGGGAGCCAGAATGAGAATAGCCAGAGCAGAACACTGTGCAGAGCCATCTCCTGGGACATGAAGAATATGAAGCATTTGGAGAAGGGGAGGAGGTACGGTGAGCAATGGGGCAGGGAGAGAGAGTACCGTGGGGCTGGGAATACAACACGTTCTCCTTTTCATGATGCACAGGTAATTCCATTGAAATCCTACTAAAGAGTTATGGATTTCCATGGCACCCTATTCAGTGCCCTAAATTTGGAGCAAAAAAAGCCTGGGAAATTTAATGATCAAAAGCCTCTTTTTCTCCCTCACAGTTAAAGGAAGAATAAAAACTAGGTGGGCAAAATTAACTTTCCGTCTCATTAGCATTTGTCCTTTTCATTCCCAAACACATGTTTGTAAACATAATTTGTGCTTCACTGAATGTTTTTCTTCTGGTTCATATCAGAGCTTCCCACATCTAACCATTTGCCGAGATCTGTATGTTCTATTTTTTTTTTTTTCTTCTTTTCAATAGCTTTCAAATCTTCTGTCTTAGGACAAGTTCACCAGAAGGACATCTCAGGGGAAAGAGTTATGCGTGAGTGATTTATTAAGGAGTTCTTCTAGGAGAAGCAGGTAGAGGACTGAGGGAAGTAAAGACAGGGTAGAGCATGGTTTCAGCTGGTGCCAGGGAGAACTTTGAAGTGTAACTTACGCCTTGGAATTTGTCCCAAGGAGAATCAAAGCAACTAGGCTTTTATGTTTTATATTTTATAGTCACTGGCTGAGAACTGTGGGATTTAAAGGGTTAGTGGTGGTCACAGTGGGGAGGGGGGCACGCAGAGAGTTCATTTATAGTCATTTGAGCTCTTTATGCCTGTCGACAAGCCCCTCCAATTGCCAGACAGTGTCTCTAAAGGAGAAGCACAGGTGGGGAGGGGAGTATATGGGCATTCAAACCCAAATGCAGCAAGAGGGGGTACACAGAAATGTTACCAAGGATCTGGGTATTCTTGCTGATTCTTTCTGCCCACCATTGTCCACCTTTGGTTCATGTCCCTGTGATTATTTCTCTTTTGGTAGATGTCATGGGTTCCCAACCTATATTTTTGGATCCCCACGGGCCTCCTCTAGTCAATCCTTGTGTTCAGCAATCTTTCTAAATTGCAAATTTAGTAGGGCTAGTCCAGTGCTTAAAGCCCTTCAGTCATTGCCTCCTTAACACAGCCTTCCTGATGCTCTTGATCTGATCCCTGACTCCAGACTCTTAGGACTGCCAACCTGACAACCCTGTGGTAGTCCTTGCTGCCCTCTGACCTCTTGAAGCAGTGCCCCCTGCCTGGAAAGACCTTCACCCTTCTCCTCACCTGACTCACTGTTACTTTCCTTTGAAGATCCAGCCTAATTTTCTTTTCTTTTCTTTTTTTTTTTTAAAGATTTTATTTATTTATTTGACACACAGAGAGAGATCACAAGTAGGCAGAGAGGTAGGCAGAGAGAGGGGGGGAAGCAGGCTCCCTGTTGAGCAGAGAGCCTGATGCGGGGCTCGATCCCAGGACCCTGAGATCATGACCTGAGCCGAAGGCAGAGGCTTAACCCACTGAGCCACCTAGGCACTCAATCCAGCCTAATTTTCATGGCCTCTGACTTCCCACTACACTCTGGCCTCACACAGTTAGATTTGCCACATTCTGTTTCCCCACCAGACTGTTTTATTTCCCCATCAGACATTTCTCTTTGAGAGAGCTCTGTGCCTTGTTCATCTCTGATCTCATTGTTTTTGGATTCTAACAGAAGGTGAAATGAAGTAGGAGTGGGGATTTGTCTTTGCAGGTATCTGCAGAATGAATGTGGTCTGCAGGTTTCAAAAGCCTCATTCTTTATGTGTTAGGTCATGGGAGCCAGGCAGAAGGTCGGTCAGCTCTATGTGCCAAAAAAGGGCTGAAGGTACAATGTCACCTGAAGTGCCCCCTGCATGAGGACTGAGGGAATATTATCACCCATTCTCTTATCGGAGATTTTCTGGCTTCCTGATAGTTCTACCTTTCAGAAAAAAAAAAAAAAAGTGTTGATCCCATGTTCAATTTGGCCATCTTCTACACCAAAAGTGGCAGAGCAGGGCGCCTGGGTGGCTCAGTCAGTTAAGCCTTCCGCTCAGGTCATGATCCCAAGGTCCTGGGGTTTGTCCCTACATCAGGCTCCCTGCTCACTGGGGAGTCTGCTTCTCCTTCTCCTCCCTACTCTTGCTCTCTCTCACTATCTTGGTCACTCTCTCTATCTCTCTCTTTATTTAAGATAAATAAAATCTTAAAACAAAATAAAAAGTGTCAGAGATATTTAAGATTAAATAAAATTTGAGATTGAAATATTATTGAAGGCCTTGGACCTCAGGCAAAGACCTGTCACTGTGCTAAGTAACAGGTGGGCAAAGATGATGTTATGACTTAAACTGTGCTCCCCCAAATTCATTTGTTGAAGTCCTAACCTTCAGCACCTTACTTGGAAGTAGGGTCATTGCAGATGTAATTACTAAAGATGATGTCACACTGGGGTAGGGTGGGCCCCCAACCCAACTGACTGGTATCCTTACAAAGACTGCCATATGAAGAGACAGACATGCACACAGGGAAAGTGCCACTTAAGTATGAAGACGGAGATAGGGGTGAAACATGTACAAACAGAGGTACCTCAAAGATTGCCAGCAAGCCAGCAGAAGCTAGGAGAAAGGCATGGAACAGATTCTTTTTCATAGCGTTCAGAAGGAATCAACCTTGCTGACACCTTGATCTCAGGCTTGTAGCTTCAAGAGCTATGAGACAGTAAGTTTCTGTGGTTAAACCATTCAGTTTGTAGTAATTTGTTATGACATCCTAGCAAAATAATACACTAATCGCAATCAACTCAGAGACAGACATGAAAGTCGTATGTTATCATGTGATGGGACTCAGAGCAGAGACATGTACAGGGTCCAGATGCCACACAGAAAAGGCTGTGTGTGGACATGTACACGGGTCAGGGGCTGGGGGGTGTTTAGGGGTGTTGTATAGCGAAGGTTGCAGGGTGGAGGGACTGTTTGAGCTAGGTTTTGAGAGCCAAAAAGGATTCAGACTGATGTCTCTCTATGGCAGTCATGGCATGACAGTTCAGGCTAACTACTGTGCAATATTACCCCCATTTCCTCATAACAAGTTTTGGCGGGAGCCGCACAGAGAGGCTAGGGCAGATGTGGAAGCCAGCAGGGCGGAGCAGCCTGGCAGGAGCAGGTAAACAGCTTCTGACCCTGCGCCAATGGGCTACATGCTGGTCCCCTTCCCCACCTTTTTGTAGCACACCTTTTGTTCTCGCCTACCTTTTATCTTTTTTCCTTTGAGTAAATTTGTTTACTACCCAGAAGAGAACAGGGAAGGACAGGCCAGTTGCCTGGGGCAGATGGTGCAATGTTAGTAAAGAACAGGCAGAAAGCAGAACTCCTCAGCGCCTGCCTGGTTTTTTTTTTTTTTTTTTCTTTCTTTTCCCCTTCATGTTCTCCAGCAAGGCTCTTCAAACTAAATAGTATAAAATAAACATTAATGAAGTGAAATTGAAACACAAGTCAATGGAAAAATATAGTCAGGGAAGGAACCCCTGACTGATTTAAATGATTTCACGTCTTCAGATCTAAGTGAATTAAATTTCAATTATGAAATAACTTGCAGAAATGACCGATAAACCACTGAGAAGAGATTATTTTCAGTTTTTTGTTTGTTTGTTTAGAAATTTTGGGTAATATGAAATGTGCCTGAAGTCTGGAGAAGAATAAATGTTGCTCTCATATTTAAAGAAATATAAAAGATAAACTCACAGAAAGTGCAAGTTTATGTTGATTCCTTGCAGGCTTTTTCTTAAATGTTATTTTACTTATCCATAAACAAAAATACAAAGGAGAAAGAGGGAGGAAGAGGCAAAGAGAAAAATGAAGGAAAGGAGCATTAGAGGGACAAAGAAAAGAGAAGGGGGAATAGAACAGAAAAACCCAAGAAGATAGAGTCAGAGTTTCCCTCGATTTATTGAAAATTACCTTGGGATGGCTGGGTGGCTCAGTTGGCTAAGGGTTTGCCTTCAGCTCAGGTCATGATCCCAGCTTGTATTCCTTCTCTCTCTCTCTCCCTCTCTCTGTCAAATAAATAAAATATTCAAGAAAGAAAAAAAGAAAATTACCTTAATTTCACAGAGTAGACACAACTCAATTTACCTACTACAGTTGTGACCTCAATAAAATTGCAAAATTTCATGATGGGCTATAAAGTCAATATAATGTATGCCTTGACTAAAAGGAGATGACTCATAAGAACCAGAGAAAGTTAATTAAGAAAAAAAAATCATGCTCAACTTGGAGCTCCCTTCCTTTCCAATTTCCTTTGCCTTTTCTCATTTCCCCAGAGTGGAATCCACCATCATGTCACCCAGGGATGCAGCACCACCCATACTGTATAGAATGTGTTGGTCAGTCTCCAGGCTCTACCCATGAATCTCTGAAGTGACTCCTACCAGAAGAACAGGAAGCGCTGGTTGTGGTGTCCCCTCTCCGTCCCTGAGTTGTATTTTTTTGCTCTAAGTTCCTCATCCTGATGCCTCCTTCCCTGGCTTTGTCTCCTTTCAGTACCCATACCTCCTGGGCTTCTGAGTTAGCCAGAGTTAGCCACGTTCCCTTTGTTCCTGTTCTGAGAACCTTGCCCATCCTGAGAACTGGCTGGTGGCTTGCTTTTGTCCATTGACATCTCTAGGGTCTGTATCCTTGAGGGATGGGTGGAACCAAGAAACCTCTGAGAGATCCACCTTCAGTTGCACACTGCCTTTATGGACTACATCTGTTTTGGATTCTCAGGCTCTTCCCCCCCATTGGGATCATTCCAGCTTCTTGAACTCTGTCACTGTAATTCCTTTATTCTATGATAATTGGACACCAACTCTTTGAAACATATTATTGCCTTAAGGTTAAAAGCAGGATAAGAATGATGGAGATTTTTATCTTTAAAAAATATATAAGTCCACTCATCTCTGTCTCTTGCTTCAAATCTTCTAAAGGTTTTTCATCACACTTAGAATAAAATCTCAACTCCTTACCATGGCTTGCAAAGATCAACATAATGTGGCCACTGCCTACTTCTGTTCCTAAACAAGTCAAACTTGTTCCTGCCTCAAGGCCTTT
>RCUC01130051.1:0-16960 GCA_003697995.1 Taxidea taxus jeffersonii | reverse complement strand
GTCTTGCATTCACAAGACAAGGACAGGGTAGAATGAAAACAGAACAAGAAGGATTTCTAAAAAGTTAATAAAAATAATATATTTACTAATTTTTAAAGCAATAGACTAGAATATAAATCGAGAATCTTTTGCGAGAAAAAGAAAAATTTGACAGAGAATATGGTAAGTCAAGAGTGAGGAATAATATAAAATTAGTTTAATTTCCAACTAATAACAATTGCAAGAAGAAATTACATAGAAAACAAAGGAAAGGAACAAAATAATGAAAGACAGCTCTCTAAAGCTGAAGAAGATACATCATAAGATTAAAAGTATGTCAAGTACAATCATTTTTATAATTTACAAAAACTATCACATGAAATTATACACTTACTTAAAAAATATTAACTGCTGTCAGAGAAAAAAAAGTGCAGGTTGGTGACAAAGGAAAAGGAATCTTATTTATACCACACTTCTCAATAGCAACATTGCTTGCTGGAAGTGAATGGAAGAATGTCTTCAAAGTTCTGAAATTCTACTTTAAATCTTCATTTCGGTTCTATACCCAGTCAAACTATCACTCAAATCTGAAAGCAGAATAAGAGACAAGTAAGAATATGAAAACCTTAGCTCACAAACCAATTTCTAGGGAGTTATTTGACAATGTAACAAAGAAATAAAGCAAGTAGAGAGACCAGAAATCAATACATTGACCCAGGAGATCATAAAGTGAAATCCAAAAAATGACAGCTTCACAATGGGTTTAGAGATCAGAATAGTGCAGCCTAGAATTGAAGGATAGAAAACTTTGGGGGGAAGTCTACATATCACACACACACGCACACACACACACGCACACACACACACACACATGCAATATGGGTGAGATCAATTTTAACTTAGTGTCAGGAACATTTTATTTTACACGGCTGCTCCGGGCCAATTGGACATTCAGAAAAGCAAATGTAATTTTATCAGATCACTTATTTCTGCAGTGAACATTATTTCCAGAATCATAGCAATGTAAATGGTATTCATTGGTTCTGAAATCTTGGAATCCACATTTAGACAAAATTCATTGAAGACTAACTGAATCCATATCGGAATGTAAAAGCTATAACCTTGATAACATAAAAGGAAGGACAGCTGTCAGGATTGAGAAGTGGGAGGACACAGAGGCAGAGGAACAGGTGTGGGGTAGAGGAGAGAGTGAATGGGTTCTCCAGAAGTGCTTTCAGTGGAAAAAGAAAGAAGATGATTATGCTGCTTGGTTTTTCAAAAACACACGAGTTGGGAAACTTAAAACAGTGAGTTAACCCAATTGGAAAGACAAGAAGGATTGGAGAAAATGTAACTAAGTATTCTTCTTTCATAGCAATTATTTTATAAGCAAGACTGAAGGATGATGAATCCAGATACAAGCTAAGTGTACGCAGCTGGTAGCTATGAAGCAAACACAACATTCACAGAAAGCTAAGAGTGATTGCCCATGGAAGACTGAACCGGGGATGAGAAGGAATGTAGCAGGGGAACTTCTGTTCATTAGGAACCTCTCTGGACTGTTTTATTTTATTAGCCCTGTTCCATTAGTAATACTTTTTCCAAAGAGAGCTTAGAAGTTTTCTCTACAAAGACAAGGAGGGTTGCAATGTATAAAAGCAAATAAATTCTAGTTTTAAAGGTCCCATTTTAATGAATGTAGCCAAACCCAAACTTTGAATAATTGGCTGCATACATTCTCATCCCATCCAATTCCATATAGTCTTTGCTTCCTTTTAAAGAAAAGGATGACTGGTAGTAGTACTTCTGAACTAGAATCAACTAAATTGATATAAAAAAGGAATAGATCTATCCCCATCCCCAGACAAAGTGAGCTAGACTCTGGGATGAGGACAAGGGGAATCTTGTCACCATCCCAGGTGATTCTCACTGACCTAAAACATGGTCATGCCACTTTGACCAATTTAGGGGCAGGTAGGCAAGGTTGTGGTAACAAATGGCCAGAATGTATTATGGTTCAATCACAATACATGGTATGTCCCATCCATATCCCAGTGAGGAGCAGGCATCCCCCCAGCTGGCCGCTCTCCTCCATGTGGTGACTGAAGGATATGGGCTCCTCCATCTTGTGTCCCTGCACTGAAGGCAAGATTGGCTTTGGCATGGAAATGGTACATATCAGTCAGCTCAAACTCTACCAGGTAGAACTCAGCTGCCTCTACCTATAGCAGAAGTAGCTACATAAAATGTACGTCCAGGAAGAAGAAACTTTTTTTTTGGTATTTGGCCAATAGTCTCCATCTAGGTCCATAGCACAGGCCATGGAAAACTTCTCTTCCATTTAGCCAAGATGATCCTAAATGTTAACAACTTGTAGAACAAGGACTTTTTATACCCCGAAAGAAGGCCTGTCTGAACACGGACACAGGGACGGGTCTCACAAAGTTTCTGTCCTAGAATGCAAGCCAAACTTGCATTCCCTTAGTGGATACCTGCTTGGATTTTTCTTCATCCTTAAGTTGCCATCAATCAAACTGTTGATCTCAACACTCAGCTGAGTGTGACCTTAGGAGAACATGGTCCCCACTACAACAATTCTTTGAAATGACATCCCTAACAACACAGGGCCCCAAATAAAGGGGGACCGGGCCATTTCCAAATGGGATGGCTCCCAGATGCTCTTCACACAGTGGTCCAATGACAGGAGTCACATGACCCACCTGGCCGGCACTGGCATGCACCCCCATAGACAGTTTGGAAACCCCATGTTAGAAACAGACAAAGACAAGAGACTTGACCTTTATACATTCCTTTATTTCAAATGGGTTTGATGGAAAATGGAAAAGGTCGGTATTTTGATATTTAGTGTCAAAGTGACTACTTACAAATCTTGTACATCTACCCTTCAATGGCACTTAATTTACTGACATTTAGGATAAATATTTTTACTAGTTCCTAGTGTTAATATTTTCCAGATATTAGTTGAAGCTTTCTTAAAGTTAATCTATCACAAGGGATTATTTTTAGACTCTTTCTACCTATACCTGGCCTGAAAACAAATCTTTTCTTCATTCCAAACACACAGAATGACATATTCAATGTACAGTGTTCATCAGTTTAACAAAAAAAAAAAAAAAAAAGCTGAAATGGTCCACAAACACACAGCATAGAATGCACATGAGACCCACACACTGGTTAAATATTTATCAATTAAATAGATACCAATGAGGAAAAAAGAGGCAAATCTCCTCATAAGGCAAGATTCACTGTGGTAAAAAGGGATTTTTCTCTTTTTTTTGCATTTTTTAAAATTTTTTATTTTTATTTAAACATATAATGTAACCCCACCACCCTCTCCCAACACCCCTCCCCCACACCCCCCTCAGTTTATTTTATGACAAGTCTCTTTTGGTTTGTCTCCCTCCTGATCCCATCCTGCCTCATTCATTCTTTTCCTACCCCCTTAACCCCCACCCCTGTTGCATCTCCACTTCCTCATATCAGGGAGATCATATGATAGTTGTCTTTCTCGAATTGACTTATTTCACTAAGCATAATACCCTCTAGTTCCATCCATGTCCTAACCTACTTTTTCCTTCATAAAACCTGTCCTCTTCTAAAAAGATGTCCCATAGCTGGGAGATGGGAGGGTTCACAGAGAAGAAAGAGGGAAAAGAAATACCAGGGTCCTTTATGTCCTTTATTCAAATTTATGATTCTCTTTGGGCCTGGGAGGCCCAGCTTTGCTCCTTAGAGCCTGAAAGGGGGGCACTGTGGAGTCAGGAGAACCCCACCCTAGGGGCACCTTCTCCCCACACCTCTAGCCCTGCTATCCAATCTTTCTTTGCCAGGTTTCAGGAGCCCCATGACTTGGTCTCCTGTCCAACACCTTGGATCTGAGACATTTGCCCAAAGTAATAGGTTAATAGGGCTGACAAGTCTCCCCTTAACTCCCCCAGATCTGGGAGGGCTCATACTTCGGCCAGGGATTGCTAGAGACAGGCCTTGGGCAGCCTCTTCTTGAAGGCCTCCACCCTGTGAAGTGCTGGAGGTGAAGCCACATGGAGGGACAGAGGTTCCAGGTGTCCAAGAGTTCAGCTACAGGAAGAGGCTGTCCCGGACTAGCCAGCCCCCACGGCCCCACTAACTGGCTGTGACTGCATAAATGAGTCCAGCTCACCACATGGAGCAGAGGGGAACATTCCAACTGAACCCCTCAGAGGGTCAACCCCAAGCCCTGAATTGATAGCCCGTCACCTCGACACACTGCTGCTCCCCAGAGCTGGGTTGTAGGGCTCCAGGCACTGTTGGGGAAGCTGGGGAGCAGCAGTGTCTGGCCCCCCGTGGACCCGTAAAGACTTCAACCCTGGATGCGGTGCCCCGCCCTCTAGCCGTCTGGGGCCATGATGGCGGCAATGAGCAGGGCAGGGGCTGGACTCAGGCCCTGGGGACTTTGGACTCAGCTCTTTGAAGGGTGGTGGGCAGGCCAGGCTGGGCCATGCGGGAGGTCTGAGTCTTCCAGTTCAGGAGCTGACAAAGTCCTGAGGCAGCTGGAGCACCAATCTGTCATGGGCTCTTTCCTCTGCTTGCACCTGTGTGGGGCCCCGGAGCCTCCCACCAAGGGCGGGGTCGGTGCCTGCCCAGAGATCCAGTCCCAAGGCTCCCCCTCACCTTTGTGTCACAAACCTGCATATCTCCGGACATGGTCCCCACCCCCAGTCCAGTGCACCAAGGAACAAGGACAGCCACTGGGAGGAACTAGGTGTGTTATAATTGGGATTAGTGTTGTGATTAGCATACATTATAATATAAATGCATATTGATGTGACTGTGTATATGTATATCGGTGTATGGTGTAGATGTAATTGACCGGTTTTATTGTCGGCATTCCTCTGCTTGGCCACCTTCCAGGGCTTCTTTTTTGGGTCTACAGACCCCACACTCTTCCAACCAGCACACACTCCGCTCACAGTGAGGCTCGCTGGGCAGTCTACCCAGGAGAGCAGCCGCCTAAGGGCCACACATCCCCCTGCCCCCGGGCCTTTTTGGGATGTCTTTCTAGACCATAGACATTTCTCTCTCCATGGGGCTAGCCTCCTCGCATGCGCAAGCCCCTTTCATCCTAAACATGGTTCCCGTTGGTGTGTTCCCTCTTCCCACACCTGCTTTCTCTCTCTGCCCCAGGAGAGAGGAGAGGCTGCCTCCCCTTGCTCGTTGGTCCCTGGCTCTTTGATCTGCACCCATGGAAACGCACTTTCTAAAGAATATGGAGCAGTCTCATAGTTGGTAAAAAAGATACCTATGTTAACTGCCCTTTCATTGTATATTGTTGTATTGCTATGGTCCGAACATTTGTCCCCGCCCCCGCCAGAAAAATTCCTATTTTGAAACCTCAGCCACCAGACATGACGGTGTCTGACAGATGCTTAGGTCATGAGGGTGGAATCCTCGTGAGTGGGATTAATGCTCTTAAAAATGAGGCCTCGCAGAGCCCCCTCGCCCCTTCCGCCATGCGAGGACTCATCGGGAAGGCACCAGCCCTGCGCCTGGCGAAGGGTCCTCCCTGGACCCCGATGGTCCCGGCACCCCGATCCGGACGTCCGGCCTGCAGACTGAGTGAGAAACGCCTGTTATTTATGAGCTCCGTGGTGTGTGGCGCGTTGTTACGGCCGCAAACCGACGAAGGCGCACCTTCACTATGATGCCGATGAGCTTGGGGCTCTGGCTGAGGAACGCTTTGGAGAGGTCGACCTCATACTTCGGCTCCATCGCAGGAAGAACATCCAAAACAAGAGCACGGGGGACCCTGCCTGCAGAGAGCAAGCTGGAGGCCACTGAAGAATTGAACTTGCCCCCAGAGAGCGAGTTCAAACCCAGCCCCGATCTTGCCGGTTACCTCTCCCCTCCTTACTCGCCAGCCCTGTCACCTCTGCACGGAGAGGAGACATTGACCGCACAGGCAAAGTTGTTTCAAAGATAAGATGAGAACATAAATCTAATCAACCAGCTCCATACACATGTAATTAAATAGAGGAAGAAGGCTCTCCGCGGGCATGAATACAGAGGCATTTGTTAGTTGTTGCCCTGAGTACTTCTGGTGACGTGTTTGTGTGTGCCTCTGTTTTACTGTGGCTTTTTTTTTCTTTTTTTTTAGATTCAGCCTGGAAGCCGGATGCTGACCTGATATGGACCAGGAGGGACGCAGTAAGGCTGCACATGGAAAATTTAATTCTTCTGCAGAGGCGGATGGGAGGTGTTTCTGTCAGGATTTGGATAATTTCACGTGTGGGACCCCAACTGTGACTCGAGCACAGGCTCAGATTTTTATGGGGCCCAAACCTGAGAAATCTGGGAGCATGAATGCATCCCTCCTCTCTGTGTGCCTCTTAGCATCAGCTGTCCTCCATTTGGGTCCATCCTCGGAGGGGACCGTTCCTGCAGGCCACATGTCTCTCAAGCGAGGTCCCAGAGAAATGGGTGGGATCTGCTTTACTGTGACCCTCATCCAACCTCAGACAGAACACTGACCAGGAGGGCCTGGGACCCAGGCAGGCAAGTCCAGACGTGCATCCCTGGGGGTGGGGGAAGGTGAGGCATAACAGATTAGCCGGGAAGGTGGGTCATGGGCACTAAGGCCCCTTCAGAATCACTGGGTGTTGGAAAAACCTGCCTAGCATCCACTCTCGGGGTTGTCTGCCTTCCATGACCAGTGAGCACACGAGTTTCACCATCATTTGGGGGAAAGAACTAGGGAGATACATAAGATTTTCAGCCAGGTGACTTGTCATTTAGCATATTCTCATGCTAAGGCGGAGAACATAAGGAGAACCACAGAGGCTTCTCGAAAAAATTCTGTATCTGGTCGAGGCTAGCAAAACCTGGGAGAAGGGCCCAGGTTTTCCTGTCACCTCTGGTCAGATGCAGATGGACATTGGTCATACCCTCAGTCATGCGAAGGTTCCCTCATCTTCCTGCCCCACCATGCCCATCCCACCACAAGTCCTGCCACGGTAGGTAGAAAGTGGGGTGCAGACTCCCACCAGATGTAGGATGCCAGCCTTCTTGGGCAAAGCAACACCATAAGGGGGACATGGCGGGTTCTGGTCCAGCCCTGACCCAGGGACTATCCCTTCCTTGAAATGAGAGCCTCTGTCTCAGTGGATCATCTTATGGGCATTGCCTGGAAGGTTTTCCCCTCCTGGCCCTTTCCCCCAGTGTGATCCCACCTTCAGGGGAGGCCCATCCAGGGGCCGAGAGGGTGACTCAAGTCTTGTATCTTTTTGCTTCTACATTTCAGGGGGGGGAGAAATAAATTCTCTCTTTTGAAACTGCGATCCACCGAAAATAAAACAAAATGATAAGTATCTGAATTGCAATTTTTTAAAAGATTTTTATTTATTTATTTGAGCAAGAGAGTAGAGAGTGAGAGAGCAGGAGTGGGGAAGAGGGGCAGAGGGAGAAGGAGAAGCAGGCTTCTAGCCAAGCAGGGAGCTGGATGCGGGGCTTGGTGCCAGGACCCTGGGATCACAACCTGGGCCAAAGGCAGATGCTTAACCGACTGAGCCACCCAGGTGCCGCTGAAGTGCATTTCTCTGACCATTTTCTGTGTTCATCATCACCAACATGTAATGCCTGCAGCTAAGTAATGCTTGATTTTTCACCTAAAATTCTTCACTCAAAATATGAAAGTCTCAGACCTTCATGAAGCAAGATTAAGATTGAATTTAAAGGCAAGCCTTATTTCTATTTATCAGAAACACAAAGAAGGCTAACCAAGTCTAAGCATCTTCCCCTACTAGGAATTCAGGCCGATTACAGGCAGTATAACAAACAGGATGCTGCTGACGCCCCCAAGCCACCATCTTGGTAGAAAGACAGGGCTGCATCCGGGGACCCTGAAACACAGAGACCCCCATCCTGGCCCCCGGGTCTTGGCCAGGCTGCCCCAGAGGTGTGGCACTGGATGGCCGAGTGCTCGCCCATGGTCAAGCGGCATCTTGTAATTCCATTAGGGTGTTAGATTCAAATGCAGAATTAGCTGTTGCCTACGCAGAATTATGTTAAACACGGGCCAGACTGAAAATCAATATTCTGCTTAAGTAACTGGCCCTCCAGTAATTTAATGAAGGTAAATTGCATTACGCCGAGGCAAGGTGGAGGGGGCATTCTGTCTCAACCCTTCCATTATACGGGGCTATACAGCTGTGAGCCTAAAGAGAAATTAAACACATACTCATTTTTTCTCCCTGAAGTTGGACCTGGGCTTTTTACGCCAGATTACTTGTTTGCTTCTTAATTTAAAACTAGAGTAAATAATTTGCAGCCCTATAATTAGGAAAGAACCAGGGACTCATAATAAGAAAGAGAGAGAGAGAGCTTGAGGAACGGTGGAGAACACACTTTTCTGAAATCCACAAGAAAAAAACATGGGTGGGGGTGGGAGGGCCCTCCTTAGTTTTCACATACGCATTAAAATTTAATTCTAAAGTCTCTAACTTCACACTATAATCGGTCAGTTTCACAATCTGAATAAAGACCATGGAGCAAAGGCGGAGATAGTTTTTTTTTTTAATGTTACGCATAAATATGTGCAAAATAAGAATTTTTAAAGCACATGTTTGAGGTACTGGTTGTCCGTGTATTCAATAGTGTGCTTTGTTATTGCTTTTCTTCCTGCCTTTGGCCCCAGAATATGTGTGTTGAAGGTCTAGGGGTCAGTGTGTGTTCACACATCGTGTGACAACTCTAAGTTTGCTAAGCGCGGAACCCTTCAACACGGCACCTGAAACGGGCATCTTCTCATTTAAGATTCCACTCGGAGAACTTCAAGCTCTCTCCACGGTCGGCATGTACTCATTATGACACTCCAACCACAGAAGTTTGTGCTAAAAGTGATTGACAATAAAAAGGAGGTACCGTCACACCATTTCTAAGTTATGGCAACTCATTTATTTATTATTCAGCTGCAAACTTCATCTCTATGAAACACTTCACAGACTTATGTCCAAAACCCCAAATTAAAATGACAATAATTGCATGTTGCTTAGGATGGGATGATATGAAAAGCAGAAGTCTGTTCTTTATAGAAGCAGATTTGGATCTTCTGAGATCCCGTAAGACTTATTACCCACGTGGGTCACTATCTTTGAGAAACTTCAGATGTTTGTGATAGAGATGCACTAAGTTAATTGGCATCTATCACCTGTTTCCCTGACTCTTCAATTTTTCTTAATCTCTCAGACACGAAAGGACATAGGATATCAACAAAGGGAGTCAAAATGAAAATGCTTCTTGAAACACAATATAACCTTGAGGTCTAACCCTTTAAATGCCTGTTTTTATTCGGTTTTTCTATTGGCCACTAAACAATGTCAAGGTCAGCTGGGATGTCTCCTGTAACTCTGTGACAGCTACAGAGAAAAGGTCATTGATGTTTTCAATTCAAACATAATTACATCTTAATTTCTTATTTGAATATCTTGCTTCTCAAAAAATAATGAATCTGGACGATGGACGGTAACTCAGGTACTTCTCACAAATGAGCCAGAAAATGCTCTTTGAAACCAATGTTTACTGCTGAAAATATCAGGGTCTGGGCAGGGAGTTGAGGAGGACCTTGTTTTCAAAATATGTAGTTCTACCTTGAAAATATATTAAGTACCATCGGATGATGAGATTTGAGCACCTACTATATTTAAGGTTAGGATAAGATTCTCAGAACTTGCCAGTGCTGTAGATTGTATGGAAACCCGGCGAGTTCCACCAGCCCCATTGCAGAGACCAGCGCCTCTAACTGCCAACACCGCACAAACCAGTTCCACCTTCATTCTTAAGCAAGCCGAGAAGCTGAGTTATGATCCTCACAGCTTCAATCTGAAACTTCATTCTCATGTCACTCCCTTTCTAAGCGAGGGGGTACATGGTTTTCATTGTTAAAAATTGTCCCCCAAGGTAAGAATATGGTTTCGGTGGAGTTTGGTGGTGAAGTGGTTAAAGAAACGATAATAATCAGGTTATCTCACTGTGGATAAAAGAGAATACTGGTTTGGTAAAACCCGGTGATGTTCCTCTTATTCTGCCCTTAGGATTATAAAGATGACAGTGTCTTCATACGGCTTTTTTCAAAAGTGGAAGGGAAGCACGCAGTCCAAACAGAAAGCAGGAAAAGGGGGAAATCTTTGCTTGATTCTTTACTTCTGTGGATTTTCAAATTTAAACTTTTGCAATTCTATTTAACAACACCAGTGGGCCACTAGCCTAATTTCTCAGGTGGTACATTACGGAACATAAGCTGTGTATGAATCCTGGAATTTCTCATAGGTTCATTCCTCTAAAACCAAAGCCGACAGTTCATAGAAGAAGAAAAGCAGGCGATCCACATTGGTAGGAAAAAAGATGTCTGATGTCTCTACTAACAAGATGATTTCCAGTTAAACAATGAAAATTATTTGCAAATACCTGTTACTTTTGATGGGTAAGAAAGAAAAGAAAAGGAAATGTCCCACGGTGAACGTGAGCCTCACCATCTCCTGGACTGTTGGTGAGAGTTGATCAGGCAAATTCTTTTGGAAGCGGTGCCACCAAGTCTTCTCGTTCAGAAATTGTGTATTTTGAAATCTACCCCCAAAGAAACAATCAAATATGTGAGATAGGCTTTCTACACTAAGATGTTCAACATAGGATTGTATCTAGTTGCAAAGAAAAAGAACCCAATATCGGATAATAAAGAATGAGTTCAGTTAATTATGTTAAATCCACTTGTAAGAACATTCTTCATTATAAAGGATGTTTGCATAGATTTTTGATGCAAAATAGGAAAAGGTTTAGGACACAACATTAAGTGAGAAGGATAGCTTACACACAGAACAATAGTAATATATTAAAATATAGATAAAAGTAGGGTAAATTACTAAAATATTAACCAAAGGAAAATGAGTTTCTGGCCAGTTGTAATTTTTAAAACAATAACCTATATTTCTAAAAATTCCAAAATGGGCATGCACTATTCTCATAATACAATTTTTTTTTAAAAGAGGCAATTTTTTAACATAAAGCCCCACTGGCATTGATGTTAAATGGACAACAAACACTTTGTTTTCTTTTATTAACAAGATATAAATCAGAAGTCTTTTGACTCTCTGGATTTATGAACATTCCTCAATATGAATATCTGCAGTTTTTCAGCAAAAGTTAATTCAACTGCTGCTGTGGGGTAAGCAAAGGAGAAGGAGCCGGGGCAGCCCTCCAGGAGCTCCCAGCTTTGTGGGGACACACAGAAGGGATAAGCCATCCTTCCCTCCCCCCAAGTGCCCTTCTGCATTGCAGGGGAGGGGGGAGACTGGACAGGTGTGTGGGCACGGGACGCTTCCTTCTGGCATCTTGGAGGCAGAAGACATGAGTCTGAGAAATGTTCATGAATTCTGTGTCCATAGAAAAGTCACCTAAATTGCCAGTGGTCACAGTAACAGCAACAACAAATCGTAAATGCTTTCTTCAGGAAGCTTTTGGGAGAAGAGGCACCTCTTAGAGGAGAAAAATGTGTTGGAGAAAAAGGCAGGGGAGTGGAAGATCCCCCCACCCCACCCCGATCCTGACCCTGTGAGACCCCTCAGTGCTGGTCTTCATCAGGGCTAACCCCCTGGGAAGACGGCTGCCTTGTTACATGTAGAACTTGGGGCTGTTTTACAATTCGAGTCACCAAGTTCATATGCTATGACATTTCACATTCTATCAAATTTCACAGAGTTCTCCAAAAATGTTTTTGGACATCTGGATGTTATGTGGTAAATGTGTGGGTGGAGAGGTCACGGACATGTTATAACCTGGGGGAGGGGAGGGTTCATTCTCCACCTCCTCTCCCCACCCCACCCCCGACTCCTCCAGGTGCTGTTGCTGGTGAGGGCCCCGGGAATTCCTGCCCAGAAAGACGTGGGAAAGTGTGAGGCGCTGTCCATGGCCACCGAGTGGGGACCCCCGCACCCTCCTTGGCACAAGACTGCCTGGTTCCGGGTCAGAGTTACAGGCCAGAAAAACACACCCTATTTTTATGACGTAGATGTGTTAATTTGTATTTATAGTCTATCCTGACACAAAAATATAGAACATGTATTTTATATCTCTATATTTCATTGTCCACTTGATAATATAGCAACTGATCCCTGCCCAGGATTTGTCATTAAAATTCCAGTTTTAAAGAAAGGTGTTCATCATACAGGTCTGTGGTCCCGGCCCCCCACCCCTGCCCCATCAGGAGCCCCCCATCTCCTTCAGCACACCCCCTTCCTTCCCAGCCGATTGCTCACTGAGGGTGGCTGTCAAGGCCAAGCGCCGGGACGGCTGTTGAGCCAGCCCAGCTGGACGAATTAATGTCTCTCCAGTAACTCAAACCAGCAATGACTTCATCCTGAAAATCTCCGAGTAGCACAGGTCAGAGCATGCGTGTGCACACAGTAATGGGGTTCCCAGGGAAGCTGAATGGTGGTGGTAAAGTGTAAGCCAAGAACTACAACGTGCATGAGAACCGGGGGCACATCTGAAAAAATAAAATTCTAGCAGATCTTTCTGGAACACTGCAAGCTTGCCGGTACAATGATGATTTTGTCCTGTTACATCTAAGCACACCAACAAATAAACAGAATTGTACTGGTACGAGGCTGCCCTGTAAATACATAATACATCAACATCTGTTTCATAGAAGCATAGAGAAGAAAATAAAGCAAAGACAAAAGTGAAGGACAAATAAATAAACATATAGGTATATTACCACCCCTTAAATGAACTAAACCAAGGACATTTTAAATTTATTTATATGTTTAATGTTTATTTATATGTAAATTAAAATCTACCTTCTAAATAGGAAAGTAACTAATAATCTTATCTTATTAACAGAAGAATAGTTCTGCTTTGTCTTTTTTTTTTTTTCCTAATCTTCATTCGTTTCTGCTGACATGGCTGTGAGGCCAGAGTATGGAAACAGACTGACACATAAAATCAGAAGGAGCTGTCCTGAAGCTCTTAAATTTTGTGCATAGTATTTTATTGGGGTGACTGGAGGGGACTTGTGGTAGAGTCACCACAGACAGGTCAGGAAGCACATATGTACAGCAAAGGGCCCCAGGAAGGGCCAGGCCGGCCCAGCCACGGTCTTCTGTGTTTGTATTTTGTGGTGGGTTTGGAGTCACAATTTCCTGATGAAAGTTGGAGAGCGAGTGGGATCCCTTTCTAATGAGATTCATAGTCAAGAAAAGTTAACTTCATCATGCAAAATCAACAAAACTATAAGATGAGACCAGGGTAATCTGAGAATCCAGCAAATTCTATGGTAAGGGTGATCATTTTTCTGCATTGGTTTTCCCATGGCAGAATCCCTGCTGTCATCATGGGACTCCAGCCCGAAAAGACACCTGTGAGTGTGTCCAGGTCCCCATGCTTCCCGGGGGCTCCTTCTTGTACTCACCTGTGCCCACCGTGGGCCCAGCAGCACCCCACAGGACCAGTTCCACCATAAGACACTGTCCCATGTCCCCTGGCGCCCACCTTGATTTTGCCCCTCTGTTGTTTTGACAAGGAAATGGGTCTCCTTATACTTTTCCCTCCCCTTCTTCCCCTTGTCAATGATGAGAAAAAGCACATAAGCAAGATGTGACTTCCAGAGAGAAAGATCAGACTCATTCCTTCATTTCAGATTTTGCATAATGAATGATGTCATTAAGGCTTTGAGTTATGTCATTACAAAAGAAACATGAAATCTGCAAAAGCTGGATCCCAGTTTCCCATTTGTAAATTCTTGTTGGTGTTTTGCCTGCTTTCCCTTGGTTTGGATCCCAATGGCTCATGCAAAGGAGAATAAATCCCATTTTATTGACCAGATTTTTAAAATTCAAAGTATAAACCATTGCATATATATTGAAAATAGAAGAAGCTGTGCTTTGAGAAAATGGGTTTTGCCATAAATCATCTCTACAGGAAAATTAAGAACATCATGGCCTTTAATCCATTATGGAGCTGAAGGATCGGTACACCGCAACGTCGCTGTAAAGGAAAGGAATTCAAGTGCTAGTGTGTCCAAAAAGAAAAAAAAAAGACATGTTTCCAGACATGGTCTAGAAAGAATTTTTTTGTAGCTTCCCGCAGCACGAATGGGGCAAGCAAATGCACACAGCACCTAAACGTGAGCATTTTCAAAAAGATGCTCTCGGGAGGTGCAAGGCCATGTCCATGAGACACTTGCAAGGCCCTGGGACACACCTGCTAGAAAGGTCCAGCTGCTTCCACACTTCTTCCTGCCCTGCAGAGCCAGCAGATGCTAAAGTGAGTCCACGTAGTGCAAATCCCTCAAAACTTTCCCAATAGAACAGGCCCCAAAGGAAAGGGAGTTGGGGCACCCTTGGCTCTGCCCCCAAGAGCCCGTTGAGACAAGAAGAGGCATGGGGCCATGGAAGGGAGCCAGCCCTGGTGCCGAGGCTTCCCAGAAGTACCACGGCCAGGATGACAAGCCAGGCCAGCCTGCTGCAGCCTCCGGGACCCACCGCCAGGCCCGGGCAGGCCTTGCACAAGGCCAGGAGCGGGTGGTTTGAGAAGTGGCTCTCCAAGGAGCAGAGAGAGAAGGAACTAGAAACAACCACTTAACATCTACTTAGAGCCTGGGAGCATTTGTGGAAGCCAGCCCTGTTACTGTTGAAAAGATGCAAATTGGGGGAAATAATCAGCTGTATGGCTCCGGGCTGTTTCCCAAACACCCTGATTCATAACAGGAGTGAAGGTATTAGTGTGAGACACCAGCAAGGCCAAGTTCATGTTGCTCAGAGGTAGCCCCTAACCAAACTCCGCCAAGTGCTGCAAAAGAAGATTTGTTATCTCGGGAAGACAGCTCATCCAGTGAAGCCAACACACACACACACACACACACACACACACACACACAGTCCTTAAGGCTGGTTACAGGGAGCCAAGGAGCTGAAGCCGGCACGCAGAGCTCCCCCAGTACCCAGTTCCTTGGCGAAGTGGCTCACATCACTGCAGAGAGAAAGGCAATTAAGGCGAAGATATTTTTCCAGCACTGTTTTAAGTTCCACATCAAATATTCTTTCAGACATTCAAGAATACACTTATCTACAAATGAAGGGCATAAGCCATGCTATTGATTTTTGCATAGAATCTGCTCTTTACGGAAAGCAAGCGAGCAACTCCAGTAGACGCTGTGAAATCTCGCCTTCCATTAGAAGGAGCCCAACAAGTGACTTCAGACAAAGAGATAATCCATCCTCGTTCCAAAGGCTTCCCTGACCTCTTAACCCCACTCCAGTTGGCAAAAGTTTGGGGACAACTTAACAAAACGGTTAAGCATGGCAGTAGATTTAATGCAGAAAATTATTCTCCGTGCCTGCACCATAGCAAAGTCTTTTAAGTGATGCAGATACAATGGACCCAAAATGCCACAGCCTGTGAACTAAATATTTCATCCGTTTGCTGAGTACAAATTCTGTCTTAAAACCCCAGCCCTCTCGGTTCAGGACATAAAGCAGCCTTTCAGGCAAGCGCTTGCAGCAGTGGGCTGCAAGACGTCTGCAACCTATTCCACTGTGTTCTCACGCACCGCGAGTGTGAGCTAAGTCTGATGGGAAAACAAAAATGTATAGAGATTTCAAGCGGAAACCCCATTCCTTTCTGCATCCTCTGGTTGTTCGGGCTTTTTGCTGCCTTTCCTTCTTTTTAAACAACCGAAGAAGGAGGCACTTGGAACTGTGGAAGGTGGTTTTTAGGGCCCCCCGCCCCGCTGAAATAGCTTCCCCGGCCGGCAGCCTGGGAAGAAACGTTAACTTGGAGTTGGCTGCGCGCGTGCGCGTGCCCGCGTGCCCGCGTGCTTGTGTGCGCGCTCCCGCGTTTCCTAAGGAGGAGTGCACGAAGCTGGGAAGGGGGGAGCTACATTTATGCATTGTGTATTTAGTTTCCTTTCATTTTCCCCTCAGAGGATGGAGAGGGTGCTGTAATTTTCAAAATACTGCAAAAAACATTTCTACAAATTGCTTTGCTTGTCTGCCTATATACATTAAGCAGCACAGAATAAGCGAGGGGACCCTTCAACGCAAAACGCCTTTTTTTTTTTTTTGCTTTTTCTGTAACAACATAAAAGCTGCTGTTATGACAAGAAGTCTGGTAGTTCACTCTTTCATTTATAATTTAACCACAGCCTATATAACATAATCCAAAAAATATGGGGCATGATTAGTATAAAAATCAAATACAGTAGAGGCTTTTTGAATGTTCCAAGAACAAAACAAAACCAAAAAAAAAAAAAAAAGAAAAAGAAAAAGAAAGAGAGAGAGAGAGGAAGAAAACATTGCAGGCATCTGAATATATGCGGTATTTCTTTAATACTTCATTTTAAACTACCTAATTGTGTTTTTAAGCTTCGGTTCCTGTAATTTTGCAAGACGAGGCATTCCAGTGAGAAAACATATGGTGAGGGATTTTTAAACCACATAGCGAGAGTGCATCATAGACTTCTCGGCTGTTCCAGTGTCACAGAAATCCACCACTGAATTTATCCAGTCACCCATTAAAGAAAGAAAAGAATTCAAGGAAAAGGAGTTTTTAAATCCCCTAATGCTACAAGAACGAGTGAAATACGGTATCAAGTTCAAGTCAGAGTGGTGGCAGAGCTTCCTGACTTTTCACGAGACCGGCAAGGAGCAATTAGCAACCGGAGGCTGGGGAGCTAGTCCGGGGACAGAGCAGCCCCGCTCCTCGCCAAGCCGGCCACCGCGGCGGGGACGCACCTTCTCACATCGCCCTCCAAGGTGGCCCTTCTTGGGGGTCCATTTTAGGTTTGTTCGAGATAGGTGGGCAGAAAAAAAATGATAATAGAAGATGAGATAGTTATTTCTACATAGAGAGCGAGCGAGAGGGAGATAGATGGGTAAACAGATCAGTGGACATTCGCTTTCACTTTTACAGTCTCTTTGTAATTGTCCCTTATGAA
>ML101589.1:14527-62202 GCA_003697995.1 Taxidea taxus jeffersonii | reverse complement strand
TTCCAGGCTCTTAACTACATTCCCACCCTTGTGTAGAATGCTCCTTTTGACGACTTCCCCAGTTCAGTAGGTGATAACAGTCTGAAAGTGTGGAGGGAAGGTTAGTGAATTTCTTCAGGGCTATCCATCTAACCCTTGACTTTAGAACACAGCTGTGCTATTCTGAAAAGGCAAGGGGAAAGGGAAGAAGAAGATTTGCTTGGTTACTCCGAAACTATAAAAATAGTCTAAAAACACTGTGCACACCCTCTGAACCTCCTCAGGAACGGCAGGAAGGGAATGTGAGGATTGTTTGCTCAGCAACAGTGTCTGGTTTCATTCTGCACCTGTGACTGGAGGTTGCCCAGTGATGACCTGACCTCTCTTCTTCCCTCCTGACGACCCTCCACTGATTTTCCCCCCATGGCAAGTACTTGAAAACAACGTGTACCAACGCAGGCATCATCAGCATGGATGTTGAAGTGAGTACATAGTGTGGGATGTAATACGACAGCTTGCTCCAGTTGGTCATGGTCACGTCACGCCAGGAACACAAGGCAGCTGGGGTGGCAAAAGGGCTACTGGCAGCTGGGCACAGAGGAGAAGCACAGCCAGTCGTCCTTGCCTTTCAGGTTCTGCTGACTCATCACTACCTGTGGGTTCCCCTCCCTTTGAGAATGTGAACAACCGTTCGATAACTGGTCCTTTTTCCACTTGAAATTGCTGCCCCTACCGTGTGTTCCTTTTTTTTTTTTTTCCCCTCTTGATTACCAAAACCCAAGATAGGCTGCCCACCGCTTGAAAGGCCGAAACTCAAGTGATGAGTTTTGATTGGAAGGAATATGAGCTTTATTCAGGAGGCTGGCCACCTGGGGAGAAGGCAGACTCTTGTGCAAAGACCAACTCCCAGGTTTCTGCCTGGCTCAGAATTTTTAAAAGGGATTTAATCAGTTAAGAGGGTGCAAGGGTCTGTGACATTTCTTGATTAGGTGCAGACTTCATGATGTTAGCTACAGAGTTATCTTGGTGCTCAGAGGTTGTGCCAGAAGCTCTAGCTCCTTGGCGCTCAGGGTGTGTGTGTTGAGGCGCAGGGGGTGCCAGAAGGTCTTGTTCCTTGGTACCTAGGGGTTGTGCAAGAATACACTGTTCTTTCTGTAAAGGAGGGCAAGTTTTACAGATGGGCGAAGGTCAGTGAAGACATTTGTGTGACCTTAAAAAAGAAGGAGGTCATGGGATGCCTGGGTGGCTCAGTTGGTTAAGCAGCTGCCTTCGGCTCAGGTCATGATCCCAGCGTCCTGGGATTGAGTCCCGCATTGGGCTCCTTGCTCGGCAGGGAGCCTGTTTCTCCCTCTGCCTCTGCCTGCCTCTCTGTCTGCCTGTGCTCGCTCTCTCTAACAAATAAATAAATAAATAAAATCTTTAAAAAAAAAAAAAAAGAAGGAGGTCAGTGAAGACATTTGTGTGACTTTAAAAAAGAAAAACATTTTGCTAGAAGATTGCTGAGCTAGTCAGAAAGCTAAGTGGGCTTCAAACAGACGTGCTGGCTTCTGTAGGCTGGGGACATTCTGGTCCTTTATTTCCCAAGGCCAGTGGTCTGCAAATCTCAAAGAAAGTAAATGAGTTCTATCACCCTTCAGGAACCTTAAGTCCGCCAGTGAGCCGGCTGTTAACTTGAAGCAAGTTAACCCTTAAGACCAGCTGCAGTGCTGTTAGAATTTCACATGAATTTTTCTCTCAATTCATTCTTTTTTTTTTTTTTAAAGATTTTATTTATTTATCTGACAGACAGAGATTACAAGTAGACAGAGAGGCAGGCAGAGAGAGAAGAAGGGAAGCAGGCTCCCTGCTGAGCAGAGAGCCTGATTCGGGGTTTGATCCCAGGACCCTGGCATCATGACCTGAGCCGAAGGCACAGGCTTCAGCCCACTGAACCACCCAGGCGCCCCTCTCAATTCATTCTTAATTTATTCTACCCTTCTGTTGGTTTGCACTTATTTTTTCATTCTTTTTTTTTTTCTTTTTGCTTGCCAAATAACTTTTTTTTTTCCAGCCACACCTTCTTCTGCTTAATCCTACCCCCTTCCATTATATTTTTCATGGACATCTTAATTTTTCACTTCTTTATTCATGGAATTTATTTAAATACTTTAATTTTTGTCTTTAAGACTACATTTGCTTTTTAGGGTTCCCATTTTTTATTTTGTCTCCAACATGAAGATTCACAAATGCTGTGTAGATTGGGAAATATAAAGCACGTTATCAATTGTCTCTCCTCAGTGAAAGAATAGATCACAGTAGCTTGATAGAGAAAGCTTCAGGGACAGCACTCCTGCCAGTAGTATTAACTCTGTGCCTCTAATCTTTTCTGAGAAGCATGCCTTACAGGGAGATAAGAGAAATCAAAGGCTGCTTTTTCAACCATGTAGTTTTGAAGTCAGCTAGTGAAGTTCCTGTTAGATGACATTTTAACTACCTTCCAGATAAAAAGTCTGAGCCTCAAAACCAAATGTTTCCTCCCGATTCCCTTTGGCTCCCTGTCAAACCCTCTAACTGACTAAAAATGCCCAAGCTTCGCATCGTAAAACAAAATCCTTTAATCATGGAAGGATCAATGAACACGTTCACTGGAGAACAGGTGTGTGCCAGCTGACTAACATAGCCAGTGAAGCTCGACTTCACTTTATGCATTAAGTGTGCTCCTGAAAACGATTAATGAACATGAACATTTATGGAGTGAATCATGTTTTTTTTTTATTTTATTTTTATTTAAACATATAATGTAACCCCACCACCCTCTCCCAACCCCCCTACCCCCCCCACCCCCCTCAGTTTGTTTTATGACATTAAGAGTCTCTTTTGGTTTGTCTCCCTCCCCATCCCATCTTGTTTCATTTTTTCTTTTCCTACCCCTTTAACCCCCACCCCCATTGCATCTCCACTTCCTCATATCAGGGAGATCATATGATAGTTGTCTTTCTCTGACTGACTTATTTCACTAAGCATAATACCCTCTAGTTCCATCCATGTCGTCACAAATGGCAAGATTTCATTTCTTTTGATGGCTGCATAGTATTCCATTGTATATATGTACCACTTCTTCTTTATCCATTCATCTTCTGATGGACATCTAGGTTCTTTCCATAACTTGGCTATTGTGGACATTGCTGCTATAAACATTCAGGTGCACGTGCCCCTTCGGATCACTACATTTGTATCTTTAGGGTGAATCATGTTTTGTCATACAATTACACTGTGGAAGCCAAATACAAAGGTGAAAGAAGGTTAGAGGCCAAATTTAAATATCATACCATGCAATTTTAAAAAGGCTGGCTCTGATAATTTGCAATCAATGTATATTTATTTCTGTCATGGCAAAGCCCACAAAAAGCAATCACAGACAATTTACATTATCTTTGGCCATTCATTAGAAGATGCATAGTAAAATAAATCATTCTGTTACTTGCTAGTTCATCCAAACGTCATTCTAGCTCCAGGAAACAAGGACAACTTGAATAACTTAAATAATACTTCCTGGAAGTTTGATAGACTGTCAAATATGCAATATGAATATTCCATATTATTGTCAGTGCCTAGAACACCAAAGCCATAAATAGGTAAAGCCAATCAGCAAAAGACCCTAATTACAAAGCAAGTTCTTGTAAGACATTGTGAGACAATCACATAAATTATGTTTTGGCAAAGAACTTTGAGAAATAATATTTCTGGGAAAACATGAAGAAGATAAGCAGTATAGCAAGGAAAGGAAGGGAAAAGAAGGGAAAGGAGAGGAGAGGAGAGGAGAGGAAGAAAGAGGAAACAGCTAAATTAATATTTTCTTCATCAATCATCATAGCTTATTTTTTCCCCATATGTTTTCATGACCATCAAACTTATTAAATCCATAGCTTTATATAAAGTATGGATTTATATATATTTATATATAAAGTATGGATTTTTCCATCCCCCCCTGTCCTGTTTCCTTAATCTTTCATCTCATCAGGTCTTTTTAGACTATTCAAAAGGTCTTTATAAAGTATATATATACTTTATATATATAATATATTATATAATCATATATGATTATATAATAATTATAGTATAGTATAAATATATTATAATATGATAATAAATTATTATTACTAAAATTTATTAATAATCAAAATCCATACTTAACTAATTAAATTTAATACTTTAATTTTAAAGCATTAAAATCCATACTTTAGGGACGCCTGGGTGGCTCAGTTGATTAAGCGGCTGCCTTCGGCTCAGGTCATGATCCCAGTGTCCTGGGATCGAGTCCCACATCGGGCTCCTTGCTCAGCAGGGAGCCTGCTCCTCCCTCTGCCTCTGCCTGCCTCTCTCTCTGCCTGTGCTCGCTCTCTCTCTCTCTCTAACCAATAAATAAATAAAATCTTAAAAAAAAATTAAAAAAAAATCCATACTTTATATAGTATATAACACTAATAATATCAGTATTATATAATTACTAATAAATTTGTATTATAAATACTACTAATACTATAAATAGTATTTATAATACAAATTTATTAGTAGTATTTATAATACAAATTTATTAGTAATTAAAATCTATACTTTATTCCTTAGTTTTTACTCTCAGGCCTTTTTCTATTCCAGGATTCCACGTGGGATATTGCAAGGTTACAAATTGTCAGGTCTCCTTGGGCTCTTCTTAGGTGTGGCAGTTTTTCATCTTTCCTTGTTTTTGAGACCTGACAGTATGAGGTGTCACGTGATCAGTTTTGTAGAATGTCTTTCAGGTGGAGATTTATCAGATTTTTTTTTCTCATGATTAGACAGGGATTATGGGCTTTTGAAAGGAAGACAGAGATCTGAACTTCATATTGTTAAGATGTCAATTGTCTCCAAATTTATCTATAGGTTCAATGTAAACCCAATTAAGATCTCAGAAAGATTTCTTTCTTCCTTTTTTTTTTTTTAAGAAAGTAGCATGATCATTTCTATATTCTAGAAAAGACAAAGTGATAAATTTGCCAGGTGCTGAAGGTGAGGATTTCCTATAAAGAGACACAGGGGACCTTAAGGGTGTGGTATAAATGTTCTAACTGAATCTGGATTGTGTTGGAAATTACACCACTGTGGATATCTATCAAAACTCATTGTGCCATGCAGTTAAAATGGACAAATGTTATTGTATGCAAAGTATACCTAGGAAAGCTGATATCAAAACTGTAAGATGATAATTTCAAATTTATTTATCTCCCTTAAGCTTTTTAGCAAAAAGGCACAGTGCGCTAGAAAGAATAATGGGTTGGCAAGCAAAGGGAGAAGAGTTTGATGGTATGTAGAAAGGCAGTCTATATCAAGTCCTACTCTATGTAAGACATTCATGAAATTTTTCTTATCTTTTCTCCTTAATTACTCACAAAATCTCTTTTAGAAATGAAGATGGAATTGATAGCTATTGGATTAATTTACATAGAGACATTCATAAGCCAGGAGTTTGAACTCAAGATCTAATGTGTTTCTAGAGCTTTTTTCTGGACGGTTCTCTATGCTGCTTTTTTTTATCTTGCAGAACAGACTTCCAGACCTGGCTGTTAACCCTTACCCTCTGTGAAAATATTCACGTTACATAATCTCTCTGAGGTATTTTATTGTCTATAAAGTGAAGTCAAAATTTACCAAACGTACAAAGTTGCTATAAGGAACAAATAAATTCATGCAGGTGGTAGGGCTTTATGACTAACTGTAAAGTAGTAAACACAATTGTTTTGATTGCACTTTTTCATTTCCTCACTATTATGAATTCTTGGAATTTAAATTCTGAATCTCATTATTCAATCAATGAACACTCAGCCCACTGGCTATATCAGAAAATACTGTCAAAATTCAACATTTTAACATGTTCAGAGAGCAGCCTTGCCATATTAAACAAGTGCTATTTAGCAAATCTAAGTTCATCCATGTAATCAGAATGGAAGGCCATTGAGAAAAGGATGGGGAAGGTCAAATACTGCCGCCTCCCCAAGAACCACAGAAAAAGGAGCCAGGAAAAATATAGCTGTTTAGAGGCATGTGACTGCATGGATATTAGCCAGTTCCTGGCAGCAATGTCTGGAGGAATTTGTCGACACTGTGTACCTCTCTTCCTTTATTTACCTAAATCAAAGGATAAAGCCTGCATACGTGTATCACTGCAGAAGTTCATTCATTTGCCAACATCAATAAATCTCAAGGTGGTGAGGGATCTGCACGGCAAAAGTTCCTGTCATTTTTTTTTTTATTAAGCATCTGCTTGCCATTGATTATGCATTTACAACTCCAACACTAAAAAATAAATTTCAGAATACAGTAGTGATGATGACTGAATGATGATCAGCAGTGAGCAGAAACAAGGAACAAAAGGTGGGTCTATGACTGCTAACTTAGCTGTTTTTGCCTTTGGAATTGTGTGATCTGGGCATACATTGGTCAAGGCATCCTGAAGGGTCCTCTCTGCTTGTGCTCTAGATAGGTTTTTTCCTGAACACAGATTTTTGTTGTTGTTGTTTCAAAGATTTTATTTATTTGTTTGTTTGTTTGTTTGTTTGTTTGAGAAGGTGGGGGGAAAGTGTGTGAGTTGGGGGAAGAGTAGAGGGGGAGGGAGAAGGAGTGGGAAAGAATCTCAAGCACCTACAACTAAAGGCAAGCAGACTCTGCATTTGGGGCAGAGCCCACTGGGGGCTTAATCTCATGACCCTGAGATCAAGATCTGAGCTGAAATCAAGAGTCAGGCTTAAATGACTGAGCCACCCAGGCACCCCCTGACCATGGATTCTTAACTTCCGTTTTCTTAGGCCATTTCTATTAGAAAACTTGCCAATGTAGATTCTTTCTCTGCTTCTTTGAGAAGTCTTCTTCCAGCCTCGTCCCTTTTAGATATAATCTTCAAGAAAGATAGGGCCTCTGCCTCCCACTCTTCCAGTGAAAGATAGGAGCCTAACTTCAATAAACGTCAATTGGCAAACACAGATAGCCTAATCATATTGACCAATCTCCCTGCTAAAGTCTTTTCCATTAGTGCACTCCAACATTTAAAAATCCTTGAGCCTTTTGTTTTAGCAGAATTAAATTCAGTCTCTCTCTCCTATTGCAATAACCTTGACCCCAATTGCAATATTTCAAATAAAGTCTTACTTGCTATTTTAACAAGTATTGGTGCAATTTTTCTTTATCAATGTACACATGCAAACTATTTATGTGCTACAATAATGTGCAACGATGCAAAGCGTTTCCGTTTGCAAAGTGCTTTTGATCTAGTGTATTATTGTAGCATCATAAGACAAAATTAATATCCTTGTGCTCAAGAAAATGAGTCTAACATTCATAGAAATTAATTCTTGGCTAATGTTCCGATTGTTAACTGAGGGATCTAAAGCTTGAACCCAGAGCATTTATTATCAAGTCTATCTCAACAATAGTTTTTCTCTAAGAAACATCTCAGCAATGTTACATTCTGCCCAAATACGTAGATATTAAACAACATTTACTGAGCTATCAAGACTGGGGGTTGATTTGTAAATTTCCTGAGAGCAAACTCATTTGGTGGTGCAGTATCATGGCTGAACAGATAAAGAGAGGACATTGTATTCTTACCACAGCAATGTTAAAACTGAGTTTAACATTCATGACTATTAATGGAATCATACTTATTTTGTTATATCAGTATTAGTAAATGTATACCATCACATGACATTATACACACCATTTTGTAGCCCCACAGAGACTTCAGGTAGAAAAAGCCACTAACCTTTCATTCAACCATAAGTAGAACTAAAGTTAATTATGTACATTTTCAATAAAGTGTTTAAACAGTATATTCTTTGCTTATGCAATATCTGTTTCACTGCTACTTGAATAACAGAAAGCATGAGAGTTTTAAAAAATGTGATTCAACTTGTTCACTTTCTCCCCTCTTTACTGAATCCTCAATATAGAATTAGTGAATGTATGATTTTTTTTTGGCATCTCTTATCTTGTTAATAAATGAGTGTGAAGCCGCTGAAACATGGTGAGTCTTGATCGCGCTGTATGTGCAGGACCAGGACTGTTTAATTATAAGACTATCTGCCAGTTTATGAAGAGGACTAGGAGACAGACACAGGAAAAGTAGACTATCTAATTAGCATCTTTAATTTAATGTACTGACTTTCTCATCTCTTCTCTCTGGCTTGAATGTTGAAATTTTAGACACTAGAATAATGGAAAGCATAATCAAAGTCTTCAGTTTGGTAATTTGGATAGAATTCATGCTGAGGAAATACCCCAGTGGACTATGTGGGCAAAATGCAAATATATAGACATATATAGATACACAAAAAAACGTTAAGCTGCCTTCAGGCATATCTTAAGAATTGAATATCCAAGCAAATAACATATTCTGATTACATGAGAGTAACTGTATATGCTAGATCTACGTTGCCTATTTTTCAAATAAAAATATTTTTCCTTATGATTTTGAACTTGCTTTGCACAGTATTTGCCATTAGAAGCTACTACAAGATTTCTCTTTGCCACAAGGTCAATACCCAAAGCACTGGTCATGGTACAATAAATGTGCAAAATCAATGTGAACCAATATTTTTATATATAAAAGAGTATTTACGGCATGTTTAAGTTATGCTTTTTGGAATCCAGTTATAATAATTGGTAATCCCAATTATTTCAGAGGCCATTGTTGAAGTTTTTTTTAAAAAATGAAGACAAATTAGGGGTACCTGGCTGGCTCAGTTGGTAGAGTTTGTGACTCTTGATCTTGGGGTGGTGAGTTTGAGCCCCATGGTGGGTATAGAGATTACTTAAAAAACAAAAAATTAAGATAAATTACATGTAAACCTCAGAAATCACAGCTGGGAGTGTTTTCAGAAGTCCTGGGAGACAGGGTGGTTTATGAAGGAGGCTGCTATTTCAAACAGATAATAGCTTCTTGAGAGCTGAACTCCTGTCTTATTTATCTCTTTATTCCCCCAAATTGCTTAGCAAATGTCCAGTAAGTGTTGGGTTGGCAGTGTAAGACTTGAAAAGATGGGAATTTTTCATCTAAATATGAGTTGTTGAAGTGTTAAGTAAGTCTGGTATTAGCAGGCATTTGGTTGTTAAAGAATAAAAGCCCATTTTTGACTTCATATAAAACTTACCATCCCCTTTACTGAATTCCTTCCAACACCTCCACCAGACTCCTTCTCCTATACCAAAATCCCCACAGCAGCAGGACTTCTGTGGTATGTCAAATGTTGAGTAGATTTAGGACTTCCCTACAGTAATTACAAAAGCTACTTAGTGCTTCGCTTCAATCGCTCAAGCGACAAGGGCAAAGCTGAGCTCCTGAGCGACATTATCAGATACTAACACGAGGAAAACTAATTGTAATCTGCTATCTTCCAAGCTAGTCTTTGTGACCAAAGCAGGTGCCTCTTCTGCACACCTTTGGTAAGAACTTCTTGTCATTCACATCTCATTTAAAGTCTTCAGAAGCCAAGAAACAGGATCTTCAGGTATCTTTCTGACACGGGGATTTCTAGAGGCTCAAGAGGACAAATTCTACAGTAAATTCCTACACAGTAGGGAGAAATGTGATTTTATTTCTCCAGCTAACTGCAATTGGTACACAGAACCAGATGATAGAAAGCCTGACCATTATTCACAAGACCTTTAGGGAAAATCTCATTTTCTCAGATACTTCACAGAAACAAATGTTCCTGGAGTGGGTGATTCCATCAGAATCATCGAGTGGACATCTTGGCATTTCTTTTCTGCTAGAGCCTTAGAGCACAAAAGTTTTTGAAAAGCAGGGGATGGAAAAGGAATCAACTTCCAGGCTAAGGATGGAAAATTAGGAAAAAGTAGACTATATCATTTTTATTTGCAAACATCTCTCCTTCATGATCATAATATTAAAATCTTTGAAATATTTGAAATCTTTTTTATTTTATTGTTGTTATTATTTATTTATTTATTCATTCATTTTTAAGAGAGCATGCACACATGGGCATGGAAAGGGAGAGAAAGAATCTTTTTCTTTTTTGAAGATTTTTTATTTATTCATTTGAGACAGACAGATACAGAGAGACAGAGAAAGAGCATGAGTAGCTGGAGAGGCAGAGGCAGAGGGAGATGCAGACTCCCCACTGAGCTGGCACCTAGACATTGGGCTCAATCCCAGGACCTGGAGATCATGACCTGAGCTGAAGGCAGGCACTCAACCATCTGAGCCACCCAGGTGCCCCAGGACAGAGGGAATCTTAAGCAGACTCCATGCCCAGCACAGAGCTAGATATGGACCTTGATCTCACGACCCTGAGATCATGACCTAAGCTGAAAGCCCAGGTGAGATGCTTAACTGCCTGAGCCACCCAGTGCCAGAGTTACCCTTATTTTAATTAGCAAGTGAACTGACAGATGCTGATGTTCTCTGTCTTCAGTTTAAAGGTACTATTTTGATGATCAGTGGGAGAAGCCTTAGTTCAATGGTGTCCCAGAATAATACTGACACTTGGGGACACTAGCTGTGCTAAACAACCTTTTCTTTTGCTGTGACAATTTGTCATCCCATGCCATCATCTCCTGCATTTGAAGAGGATGTGTATTTTATTTCAAAAGATAAAATAGAGGGAAAAGATCTATAGATATGTATAAACTTTCAGATGATCGCTACTTTTGGGCAATAAAAAGGAATCTATTGCCTATAAAATGTCAAGTTTATTAATATATTCACATTTGAATCATGGTAGGAAAGTTAATAAAGTAGGAGAAATGTTACCATGTTAAATCTGTCTTCACATTTGGTTTAGAAGAAAGAAGAAAGTTCGAAAATACAATAAAACATGAAACAGCATTAAGTAAACAGCAGAAGATTGTGGTAAAACATTGGTAATACCATCTCATATTTATTGATATACCAATTTAGAGTGTGAGCTACATACCTGAGTGACATTGCCAGGAAAGATAATAGAAAGCCCTCTTCTTACTTATGATGGAGTTCACAAGGCCTAAAGATGGAGAGAGATTCTTCCCAATCAAAAATATTCTACACATAGTAATCTGAGTAACTTTTCACATATTGATGATTGGTTATTATTTTCTCTTCTTTAGCTTACACAGTGTAATTTAAGATTAAATGCACTAAAAGCAAAGCACTCTACCTAGCACTCTGGGAGATTGACAGTGAACCTCACTTGGTCCCTGACATGATTTAAAGGGGTTGACATTGCAATAACTCATGTCAAGATGGTAAGAGCTACACGTGTATGTATTTTGTGAATTGTGTATGGAAAAAGACTCACAGAGAAAGCAAGGAGATGTCACCTACAGTTTACAGAGAGAAAAGTAACAGTTAAGAGGAAAGGGATCATAAATAGCCTCATTTACCCTAAAACTCCTTGTTTTGTTTTTAAAGAACCACCACCAAAAGGAGATGAGCTCCGTTAGTCCCTTCCCCCGGCGTCTGCTTCCCACCATCCTCCAAATACTATCCCCAAACATTTTGGAGGCAGGGAGTAGACGGAGAGGCAGCTAATCAGAGTCTGAGAACATGATGATCTCCTCTGGATCACATTGTGTGGCCACAATCATCTTATAAGTACCAGGCTGGCAGGGTCGTGATTGGTGGATTTGGGACAATCGGGCTGGAGGTGGGCTACAGAGGGAGCTGGTCACCAGGCCATAGCCAGGAGAGACCTTGTGTTTCTTGAAGATGACACTGTATATATGTGAAGATTACTATTTGACTTGGAATAAAAATAGATATAAGAGAAAGTAACTATATGGGATTTTGGTTTTCAGCATATACAATATCCAGCTTTCAGAGGCTGTAGAGAATAATGGTGCAGTACACAAGCCTTGGGGAAAGATTAGGGAAGCTTTTCTGCCTCTCCTAAGGTGTATGAGTCTGGGCAAATTCTTTTGCACCCTAAATTTGCTTTATCATCTGCAAATGCCTTAAAGGATGGTTGTTAAAATTTAATTCATTTAAATCACTTAGTTCCCAGCACATGTGTGTTGTTGTTATTTTAAAAGGATCAAGATGATAACATTAAAATATCTTCCAGATAACAATGGTAAAAATGGAATCCAGTCATTCAAGGTTTGATAATACACACACTTCTGGCTTTATCATGACTCTGACAGATTTTCTCCTTGGTGAACTCAATTGATTAATTTCCATTCAACCTCAATTGAGATACCCAGAAGGAAGAGTAGGAGGGAAGCCTTAGAAACACAGGGTTTTATGACTTGCATCTGCTGCTGTCAGGAATTGCCCACAATCCTTTATAAACCTAGGGACTCATGTGATTACAGAGTCTTACATCCCCAATGTAATTACTGGTTTCTCTGCTTTCACCTACTCTGCAGTGTTCTTAAGATCCAATGAGGTTGAAAAAACAAGACTTTTATTGTTGTAAGTGACCTGAATTGTATCATTTTTATCTTTCTCTTTAGAAATAGTGGTAATAATACATGGGCACCTCTCTTCCTAGGACTATGGAGACGAATAAAATAATTGGAAGCAAGTAGTGCATTTGTTTTCAGCTTTGGTGTTCATTCTTCTGAAAAAGCCGTAGTTATTTCTGACAGTGCCCCGCTCCTTTCCACAGTTCCCACTGGGAGCAGTGCCAAGACCAACCAGACTCCAAGCTACGTTCATGTGGGCTTTTCATCCCTGCTCCTGCCAGCTTTCTCATGACAGTTCCTTTTTTTCTGGAATGTCCTATCACAATCTTTGGATGTCTAACCTCAAATTAGGGCAGGCCCTGAATGATTTAAAATTTGGTAATTATGAAAAAGAGTCGACTCGTTTGCTAAGACTGCCATAGTACCAAATCTGAGTGGCTTAAAACCACAGGAGTTTATCCTGTCCCCAACTACCCCCAGTTCTGGGAGCTGGATATCTATAATCAAGGTGTCAGCAGGACCATTCTCCCTCAGAGACTCAGGGTAGAATCCTTTCTTGCTTCTTCCTTGCGTCTAGGGGTGGCTGTGGATTCTTGGCATTCCTTGGTTTGCAGTTGCATCACTCCAATCTCTCTGCCTGTTATCACCTGGCAATCCCCTATGTGTCCATACCTTCACATGGCAAGTTCCTCTTCTTATAAAAATATCCAGCATTACTGGATGAGGCCCACCCTAATGACCCTAATGACCTAATCATCTTCACCTGATTATACCCACAAAGACCTAATTTTCAAATGAGGATACACATACACAGACTAGGACTAGGACTACAATACCTCTTTGGGAGAGCAGAATTCAATCCCTACAAGGAATTTTATAAAATACAATATTAACACAAGCATTAGATGTTATTTTTCATATGCATATTTCCAAAACTGCTTGAAAATAATGCTTTAAACATAGTAAAGTATTACAATACACATTGATTAGAATTTAATTGGCTTTTATCCCCACATTGATATAAGCTACATTATATTTCCATTATATTATAAAATAAAGCTCTAACTTACAGAAGATATCTGAGCCTAGTGGCGATTACAATTATCTAGAGGGATGAAAGGGATTTTCCTGGAAATCATGCTTAATTTCCTGTTAAATTGAGTGTAAAGTGTTGGAGTCAGAAAATTCTAGATTGTTCTACTTTCTGTATTTTTCCTTTAGTTTCTTAAATCACTGTTTCACCTTTAGAGGCTCTATTGATTTTTTTCACTGTGTCACAGCTTTGGAAACAAGTGTTTGCTAGTTATTTATAAAAGTCTCCTGGGCGCCTGGGTGGCTCAGTTGGCTAAGCAACTGCCTTGGGCTCAGGTCGTGATCCTGGAGTCCTGGAATCGAGTCCCGCATGGGGCTCCCATATCCACAGGGAGTCTGCTTCTCCCTCTGACCTTCTCGCATCTCATGCTCTCTCTCACTATCTCTCTCTCTTAAATAAATAAATAAAATCTTTAAAAGTCTTCTAAGTACCCAACTGGAAAGCCAATTATATTGATTTGGAAATCAGCCTGACCAACTATCTACATATCTGATTTTGGAGAACTATCTTCATGGAAGATTTTCTTGCCCTTTCTGACCCTCTTTTCCCTCCATTTATTAAAGGGGAGATTTAAAGATACAGGATGTAAAAATCACTTTCCAAAGCAAAGTGATTTTTGCTTTTTATGATGCAGCCATGTCCTCACATAGCATTCTATATATAATCTTAACAAACACACAGTAAGAACACATATATTCATCACTAATTCCATATAGTCTTATATCTTAAATTAGGTGAAAACAGGTACAGTTACATAGGAATTAAACCCCACACTTATTTTGTATACCTGTAATATATACAAATATGAAGGCTTATTTTTCAGGGTTATATAATGATAATGATATTTGTGATTATCATGCCATTTAAATAGGAACTTAATCTACATTAAATTTTAGACCTACAATCTGGGAATTCGGATTCTCAGTCTGAGATTTCTTGACAAAATGCCATGCTGAGGCTTAATTTTCAACTATAGTATAAGAGACATATTCATTATTCCTCAGCTATTTAAAGAATGTATTTGTATTTTGGGATGCTACTCCTCAGCTAGCTAGAGTAGTTCTCTGATACAACCACTCACCAAACCTGCTGCAGTAGCCAGTGTTCATTACATTTAACATACACAAAATCCATGCCTCAGTGATGCCTAAAACTTTTTCAAACTAAAGCTCTGAGTTTTGTAAATTTTATAAACCAATTAAGTTATATTCATTATAATCCCTGGAGGGTTATCTGGCGAGACAATGCTCTTACAACTAAATTGTCTAATTGAAATATGTTCAATCTGTTTGGAGTTGCCACAGAAGCATTTTACTGTTGCAGACCAGCAAAACTTGGATGGGATTTGGATTCATCTAACAACTTGGGAGACAGATGGTGTTAAAAAGATACAGATGTAGCAGCTTCCATTGATTCTTAATATGCCCCTTTTTTGTTGTCTTAAGCATTATCATCAGCAAATGAAATACTTGTTTTGCTAAAGTCAATGATTTGTATATTAAAATGGGAGAAAAAATGCAATACCTAAAAAGTTGGGCCATTCTTGCCAGAGGAAGGAAATTTTCCTGAAAAAATCCTTTATTTTAGAAAGCATGATTATATCATTACTCATTAATTCATTTACATATTTATTTATCCAACAAATAATTTTGAGCACCCATCATGGTAGGAACCATGGTAGCCATTTAGATATGGGTATAAACATAATTAAGCTACAATTCCTGCTCTTAAAGAACATCTTAAGTAGAATATGGGTAATGAATGAGAAAGCTCCCAAACAAGTTAAAAAGTGGAAAATGCCATAAAAGATAAAGTGCTGGGACGCCTGGGTGGCTCAGTGGGTTAAAGCCTCTGCCTTCGGCTCAGGTCATGATCTCAGGGTCCTGGGATCGAGCCCCGCATCGGGCTCTCTGCTCAGCAGGGAGCCTGCTTCCTCCTCTCTCTCTGCCTGCCCCTCTGCCTACTTGTGATCTCTCTCTGTCAAATAAATAAATAAAATATTAAAAAAAAAAAAAAGATAAAGTGCTGTCAAAATCCAGACTTGAGAGAGGCTGTTTTTGTCCAAATTTATGGGGACAATAACGTTTAAAATAGAATTTGAATACTAGGCTGGTTTCAATAAATGGAGATAAAAAGGTAGAAAGACATAGCAGTCCTTGGAAACTTACAAAGATTAGACCCAACTCAAAGCAAATGGAAGGAAAAGCAGCTCTGTAGAGCACAGATAGCACTGGGAAAACTTTTAGGTTTGAACGATTAAAAGATGTGAATGTTGCTCACTAATATAAGAAATCCTTAAAATTTTGTTCTGCATGGAGGAAGGTTATATTTAATGAGGTTTAAGAGATGGTATATAGAAAAGTTTGAACTAGCAAGGAGCCTAAGGCTGGGTGATTTTAGTTACTGAAATTATCTAAGACAAAAAAGCAAACATAAAGATGAAAATCATGTGGAGTCAATATAAGTTTAAAGGAAAACATTATGATGCTTGATAATTAGAAGGGGACAATACTGGAATGAGAGCACATGGTGGAGAAGGTTATGAGACAGAATGTCAAAGAAAACCCAGAGTTAAAGCCAAGGGCATTGGAAATGAGCTGCTGTCCCATGGAAAATCGAAACTCAGGTGGAGGCACTTGTTTGAGAAGGAATATGGGGAATATTTCGGGTTATTTCAAACATCATTATTCAATCAAAATAAATAAAATATGATAAAATGCTTCATGTAGTCCATGTACCCAAAATAATTATCTTACCACATAAACAATACAAAAAGTATTAAATATTTTATGTTACATTTTGTACTATGTCTTTTTTTTTTAAGATTTATTTATTTGAGAGAGAATGAGAGAGAGAAAACCTGAGAAGGGGATGGGGCAGAGGGAGAGAAACCCAAACAGACCCCATGCTGAGTGTGGCACCCAACACAGGGCTGGATCACATCACCCCAAGATCATGACCAGAGCTGAGATCAAGAATCCAGCGCTTAAACGACTGAGCTACTCAGGAGCCCCTGTACTATGTCTTTAAAATCAACACATATCTTACACTTACTGCACAATTCATATTAGGAATTTCAAATGCATGACAGCTACATATGATTAGTGGCCACCATTTTGGACAGAGCAGTTTTAGAAACTTCATGTGAAAATATCCAAGAAGTTGGGTTGCCTGGATGTCTCAGTCAGTTGAGCAATTGACTCTTGATCTCAGGGTGATGAGTTCAAGCCCCACCTGGGCTCCATGTGGAGCCCACTTAAAAAAAAATATATCCAAGAAGTTGAATGGAAAGTTATTACCTTCAGATGGACTAACTCATGTCTATGGTGGTAATTGATAAGAGTGAATAAGATCATTAATAGAATAAAGAGAAATATAAGAAGATCATAGATATTTTCTTGGTAATATCTATATTTCTGTGTTCAAGAGACATAAGAGCAGTAAGTGGAGAAGAAAAAAATATTTAATAAGTAGAAGAAGAAACAACACAAGGAGGAATCATGGAAACCAAAGGAAATGGGATATTTAAGAATTTAGATGTACAGAACAGTCAACTGACAAACATTACAAGGAATTAAAAGAATAAAGATTGAAAAACAAACAAAACACTTGATAATTTAAATGGATATTAGTGTGCTTGACAAGAACAAGTTTAGTGATAAGTTCCAATCACCTGACAGGAGTGTTTTGGGGAATATAGACAGACTGAAACAATCATGTACCTGATTTTCAAAATCCATTGTACGAATTGATGGGAAAAATTGAGGACACAAAACAAAACGGTCTGCGTGTGAGCTGAGGTCTTGGAGACAGGAAGTTCAATATCCTTCCAAGTTGTTTTGTTGTGAAAATAAAGAGCTGATGTAATATTGTGAACACCTACAAGGGATGAGGTTTTGTTGTACATTTGTTCGTTTAAGTCTATTAGGGACAGGCACATTTCAATAGGCTAAAGAGTCAGGAAAGAATATAGATACCAGGAAAATAATAGAATAATACAAGGAGGAAAAATCCTAACTTAGAGACGTATTATTTTTCTAGAGTTAGAAAAAGTAAAAACTTACTAGATGTATAAAAATATGTATAAAACATAATGAAAAGAAGAGGTAACTACAATAAGGTCATTTGCCTTGGGCTTTCATTAACATAGGAGAGTCATTTGTACAAAAATATAGGGATAGAAATAAGACTTTTATGAAAGTGGGAAATATTTTCTACGTACTAGAGAGTCAGCTGGAGAAAACAAACATTGGGAAAGTAGCCATAATATAGCATGAGTGAGCAGTGAGTGCCATTAACCACTCCAATTGCTTAGAAATTTGTTCCTTTGCTTTCAATTATGGACTGGGACATATCTACATTTGGTAATTGGCATGGCCAAAATTCATCAGGACAAGGGATTGCTGATTCATTTATTAATCTGTTTTTTAAATTTTTTTTAATTCCACACAAATATTCTGTGAACCTGTTATGCCCAAGGCACAATGCTATATACTTGTAGTATAGAAGGAAACACCATATATTTCCTGTCCTTATGGATCTTATAATCTGATGAGACAGAAATTCAAATATGTAGATACAATATGTTATGGTGTTGTAATATAACACATACCCAGGGTTGCTGGACTGCCTAGGATAGTCCTCTAAAACTTACATTAGGAACAACTAAACGGATTAACAGAGTGAAGATGTGTGTGGGAAGAGCTCCAGGGAGGGGTGGGGGGAGTGAGCCATCAATACATGAGTGGTGCTCAAGTATTTATTGAGGATGTATTTTTGGCCCAGCTCTTTATGCCATATTATGGCTGATAAAGTCTATTTAACTTGACTTTGGAATAGCAGCATCTATGCTTTTCAAAACAAAAGAGCTATAGAGTAACAAAGTCATATAGAACTTACGTGTGCTGAGCTGCATTGTATTAAAACCTACAGTAACCCACAGACCTTACTAATTTCGAGGTGGAAATATGTACTCCACTTCTCCCTCTCATATATCTGCTTCCAGTTTGTCACCAAATTCCATTGGCTACTCCTTCAGAATGTATCCCGAATCCAGTCACTTGCCAAATCCATTGCTACCATGCTGTCAAAGTCACCATAATTTCTCACTTTACATGCAATAGATTTTTAGCTGGTGCCAGTGTTCCAACTTGTGCCCTCCCCTTAACATGCCAAATGTCAGGTTTGTCACTCTGCTGCTTAAAATCCCTTACTAGTGACCTATTTACTCATAATAAAAGTAAGCTCTTACAAAGGATTTCAATATTCAGCATATCCTGTTTTTACCTAGATGGCATTATCTACTAACATTTTTCCTGCCCCCTCTGACCTCTCCTCAGCCATAATAGTTTTCTTGCTGTTCTATATATTTTCCAGATACTGTTTTCTCAATGACACCTATACTAACTGCCCTTATTTAAAACCACAAACTGCCTGCAAAACCTTCCTCTGCTCACATGGCAGAGCCTACTCTCCTAGCCCTGATTGCCCCACTTAGCACCTTGTAACATGTTACAGTTGATTTGCTTGTTATTTTTATTACTTACTCTGTGTCATCCTTCATTAGAAAATAAGCTTCACAAAGACAGGTATGTATCACACATGCCTCCAAAATGACTTCTCATGGCACATGCTCCATATAGATAGATAGAGAGAGAGAGAGAGAGATCTATATAGAGAGAGAATAAAATAATATTTATTCTCAGGAGAACACAAATCTTTTTCTTCATAAAAGCATATACAACCCCACAGTTATGGCAATGTCCTGTTGTATAGAATTATGCACTGCACTCAGGGTGCCTGGGTGGCTCAGTCGGTTAAGTGTCTGGTTCTTGATTTCGGCTCAGGTCATCATCTCAGGGTGGTGAGATCAAGGTCCACATTGGGGTCCCCACTGGGTGTGGAGTGTGCTTGATAGTGTCTCTTTCCCTCTGCCCCTCCCTAGCTTACCCTCTCTCCCTGTCTCTCTCTCTCTAAATAAATAAATAAAATCTTTTAAAAAAAATTATGCACTGCAGGATCCCTGAACACACAATGATAAGTTCTCTGACTAACATGTGGTATAGTTTGTTACAGAGAATCTCAGCAAGTTTATGATCTTAATTTAATGAAGAGGAAAAAGCTTTCAATCTACAAATTATCACAGTAAACCATGTTACGGAGATTTAAGCGTGCACAACATTAGAGCTAAGAATTTGATCAGATTTTTAAAAGTGTGACTTCCTCAGAGAATTCACTAAGCATGTTTTCTGTATCAGGAGCCAGGCTTGAAAATAAGAAGATGAAGTGACTGAGGAAGGAAAAATGCCTTAAACCTCAAAGGAACTTCTATTCCAAAGGGTAGGAAGAGAGTTGTCTGAGGAAAAGATCTAATGGAAATAGCAATAGAGTGAGATTAAGCTAAAACAGAAAAATCTATAAAAACAGCAAATTTGGAAGCTAGTTATCTAGGCCAGACATCTTAGGAAATTCACCTATATTGGTAGTCTATTTAGTGTTATTATCCATGTTTGTAAGACTAGGCAGAGAAAAGTCGATCATCCTGCAGATTGTATGTCTGGGTTGTATACAACTGGGAAACCTAGAATGAGTACATTATTAACCCCTTGGCCATTCAAATGCAATCTATGACAGGTGCAGCCTCTTTTTTCTTCCTGGTCCCCTTCAGCTGTTCTCACTGAAGTCATTCCACATCCATCCCTACCCTGCTACATAAATGCTAATTATAATAATGTTAATAATGTAACAATAACACTAGTATCAGCAATGGCCATAGAAATGTTGATTTAGAGGCATTTTTGGTTTATGTATCTAGAAAGGAGGTAAGTCATCAGTGTCAAACTTGCTGTCTTTATTCTATCCTGCAATATCACTCTCAGGGACATTACATTCTTGCCATCTCCACTCCACCCTGAGTCTTTTTTTTTTTTTTTGACCATTCAAGTACATATTCTTTTCTTTTCACCAACATGTATATCCATTTTATCATCTATTACTTTTCATATATGTATGAGTGTATATACACAATTTTTCATGTTTAATTACCAATGATTTTATCTGTTTAAATCTATTTGTCTATGTCTATCTAGTCATTACAAACCAATCCAGCTACATCTTGAATTCATCTCTATTTTAACCATTTATCACTTCAGAAACCTAATAAAGGTCACCCAGTCTACTTCTTTCAGTTTCTAAGTGAGGAAACAAATATGAAGAATGTTAAGTAATTCACCTAAAATTGCTCAAATTATTCATGAAAAAGTCATGTTTAGAAAACAATAAAATATGTTAATATGCCACTGTGGGCATACCATTGTTCTTTTTATAACAGAATTTATTCTGAACAGAGCAGAGAAAATTAGATGTAAATTTAATAGCAAGGGGAATTTTTCACTCAAATTAACTACTTGGGATTTAGAGGTTTTTCTATTTTGTTTTGTTTTTGCAAGAATGCTTTTCCATTCTCCACAATCCTTTTCCTGCACATTGCAGGCTAACCCAAAGCTATGCTGCAATTTTGCAAAAACACCTGATTGTAGTATATCTCAGAGATATCCATTATTCCTGTGGCAAGAACAGTACATTTCAAAAGAACTTAATATGCAAAGTAGTCATCTGTTTACCATAGTTTCTTCACCCTTCTCTTTGCACTTGAATGGGCTTCAAGATAAGTAATCTTGAAGAATGATAATCTTGATAAATGTTTTCCTCAATGACAAGAATTCTTCAAACACATCTTAAAAGAGCAATCGATATTCATTGCTCAAAATCAGAATTATTTAACCTTTACATGATGAATCCAATCTCCCTTCTACCTTGCTCTGTATCATTTGTAATAAGGCTGGAATGGTACCACACTTTGTCAAAGTAGATTTGCATGGACGTATCCTACAAAATGTATGAAAAAGAAGCAGATAAGTACACATATTACAAAATGAAAATTGTCCACTCTCTCTCTGCAATACCCACACAAGCTGGTGAGCACACAGGGCCAAAAAGTGGTGATTGCAAACTCCAGTACATGGTGAAATCTGTGTTGTAACTTGATCCTTAGCCCAAGACCACACAGGAGACCACCTAACTTCAGGCAAATCTCAGAAATTAATGCCTTTTCTGTAGGTCCCATGGTGGTCAAGAAAGAGAATTTCATGAATCAGAACAATTTTAGTACAATGACAGTGAAGAGCCTTGGAATCCAGGGACCCATCTAACTTGAGCATATCTTGCATTTTCATAACTTTATGTCTTTGCTCAGACCATTCCTCCTGTCTGGAATGCTGGTTTCCCACACTCAATTATCACCGCCATTTCTAGGTTCTAATTTATATCTTTTCATAGCATTTTATATATACCCCATCATGTATGAAAATAATTTGTTGTATAGTTACCACCCTGCAATGATGGAAACTCCATGATGGGGAGGACGGTTAGGGATGTATCTTTGATCTCTGACCACCCTGAGTAAAGGGCCAGCACACACTTCCCAATTAGTGAATGAATGTGAAAGTACAATGTAGGTGTCTAGTTACTACCAGCTGAATTGAATTGATTAAGCCACTGAAAGACTCAGCTCTCTCGAGGTCTCCCTTGTGAAATGTCACTACAGGCTTAGACAGCAGTGATGAGTCATGACTTCTGAAAGACCATATTTAAAATAAGCCTCTGTTGCCTGGGAACAAAGCAAGTCCCACTGGCAGCCTTATGGATTATCTTATCAAATTTGCTGATATCAGCAAGAAACCCCTATGAGTACCAGATAGGAAAAGACAGTAAAAAGGGAAGGAGAAAACATCATAATCGTGATGGTCATTTGTATAGAATTTTACCTTTTCTGTGGGCCAGCGTGGCTCAGACATTTAAGTGCCTGCCTTTGTAAGCTGGGGTCATGATCTCAGGGTCCTGGGATGGAGCCCCATGTTGAGTTCTCTGCTCAAGGGGGAGTCTGTCCCTGCTCTCCACTTGTGCGTGCTCTCTCTCTCATACTTTATTTAAGTCTTTTAAAAAAAAAGAATTTTACCATTTCCATATACTTACTTCACCTCTGAATCATTTTGTGCAAGTAACAGATACTATTATTGGTGGTGGTTGTGTTGTTATAATTACATTTTCATATTCTACTCAAATGATACAAATGACCCTGAAAACAGTACCAACATGTTTTCTTGCCTTCCTGCCTTCTTTTCTTGTGCATTTTCACTTTTTAACCTATCCCCTTAGCTCACAAATCATAACTCTGTTTTAGATCAAATTTTATATCACGATGAAGACATGGGTACACATGGGTACTCATGGGTAAGATACTCTCTACTCATAAAGACATCTGGTCAGCTCTACCATGTGATTAAACATCCATGTAATTCACTAGGAGAAATTAACTTCTAAGATTATTTTAAAGTTAGTTTTGAAATTATCCTCCTTAGGGGCACCTGGGTGGCTCAATGAGTTAAAGCCTCTGCCTTCAGCTTGGGTCATGATCCCAAGGTCCTGGGATCGAACCCCACATCAGACTCTGCTCAGCGGGGAGCCTGCTTCCTCCTCTCTCTCTGCCTGCCTCCTCCTCTCTCTCTGCCTGCCTCTCTGCCTACTTGTGATCTCTCTCTCTGTGTCAAATAAATAAATAAAATCTTTAAAAAAAGAAATAATCCTCCTTAGATGTGTATTTTTTATTTAATTTAATTTTATTTTTTTCAGTGTTCCAAAATTCATTATTTATGCACTACACCCAGTGCTCAGTGCAACATGTGCCCTCCTTAATACTCACCACCAGGCTCACTCTACCCGCCCCCTCCAAAACCCTCAGTTTGTTTCTCAGAGTCCGCAGTCTCTCACGCTTTGTCTCTCCCTCCAATTTCCCCCAACTCACTTCTCTTCTCCATCTCCCAGTATCCTCCGTGTTATTCCTTATGCTCCACAAGTAAGTGAAGCCATATGATACTTGACTGTCTTTGTTTGATTTATTTCACTCAGCATAGCCATGTATTTAAATTATACACATATAAAATGTTCATAAACCCTTTAAAGAGCAGGTTTGGCTATGGGCTGGAAAATTGCGTTGATGGCTAATGACTAATTTTAAGCGCTTGATATATATTAATGTCTACTTTCTTTTTTTTTCAAAGTTTGTTAGTGAAGAAAATTTCCTACTCTGCATAGATGAAATGAATTTTCATGAAACTAAGTTTCTTCTAAGCTAAATCTGTAAAGGGAATCATGAATCAAGGGAGACACTATTAGTTCAAAGGAAAGTGCTCAGAAGAAAACCTATTGTCATTCTTCACTAAAAGCTAGATGAAATTACCCTTAAGTACTCTGTCAGTCAGGGTACAACTCAGGAAAGAGAAACGCTAGGAGTATGATGGAATAAAGGCTTTATTATAGGAGTTGGATATGACACAACTGTGGAAGAGGCTCAAAAGTAAGGTGGAGCATGGGGAGACTGGAGACTGGAAGAAAGTTGCTAAGCCACCCTCCTGAAGCACTGACAATGATGCACAGGTTAGGGCTTGTGTGGGGATCTGGGAAGCCAGGCATGTCCATCTTGGTGTGTGACCATGACAGGAAGCTGATGGCCAAGTCTTGGAGTGCTATTGTTACTGCACCTCATGGTGAGCCTCTGTTGTAGGGCCCACAGTCAGGAAGCACTGGACATAAAGCACGGGTAAATGAGGACACACTGAAACCCATGGGCACATCTTGGTCTGTCTCTCAATGCATCTAATCACTATGACTTTCAGAGAGAACTGACTTCTGCTTCACTTCTGCCTCTGCATCTCACACAAATTTTTATTTTGTCAACTCTGACTGGGAAGCATCAAGAAAAGGAATCCTAGAAAATGCAGTTCCAGCTTAGCCAAGTTGACTTAGGAAAAACAAATCACAGATTTTTGAGTTCAAGTTTCTTTGAAGCATTAGTGTATCAAACTCATCAGCTGACTTATCTGATTTATTATAACTGAATTATAACTGAACATATTTATGAAACATTTCATATAATTGATAATATCAGTAACCAGAGAGGAAGATTGATACTAACATCTCACATTTATATCAGTATAACAAGAATCCCAAGTAAGTAGGACACTACGGTTATTGAAAAACAGTTATTTAAATAGTATGATATGTTGACTTTCTCAGTGTGCCACATTTGAACTAACCCTATCTTATAGTTCAATTTATCCATTACCAAGGATCAGCCTTCACCAGGGAGCAGATTTTTGAATTTTCACCATGAGAACTGGAAACAAATGGCCCCTAAAATAGCCAGAAATGCAAGATGAAACTTATTTATGAGCAGTAAGTGGCAACGTCAATGTGTCTGAATTAATGCTATATACTGGGATGTTTTTAACCTCTAATATATTAACTTAGATAAATTAAAATGCTGTTCAAGCCAGGCCTTAAGCCACTCAATATAAAAACATTAAATATAAAGTTTGTTTCAGGAAAATGATCAAGAAATATCAAGAACAGTGAACTCAGTTGGGTGCTACAAAAGAGGAGCTTTGAGCAACTTGATTGACATAAAGGACGGATATTAATCATTCTTTCTTTCCCATGAAAAGGAAATCAAAAATATGGCAAAAACCCTTAACTATGTAATATTACCTACAGGAGGCTTTGGCAAGGATTAGAATGCTATATGATATAATGATTGACTGTGGTTTACACAGTCTAATTTCCAATGTCCTTTTCTTTTTTTTTTAACCAATGCTATGACAAAGTATGCCAATCAGTTGTAAATGAAGCAACATTTATATTATTAAACATTTTATTATTAAACTGTTATTAAATCTATCATCATCCATTTTAAATCTCGCATGGATCCATGTTCTCCATTCTGTCATTAATATACTTATAAAGTTTATTTCCAGCTTTTCTCTTCAGGATTTTTTCTCAGTACCATCCTTATACATCTTCTCTCAGTGAAAATAAAGTCTCCTCTCCTGCTTCTCATAAGTGGCATGTACATGCGGGCCTCTGTACATCTTGTCCTTTGTGTCAATTCTGCCTTTCTGATACCAATGCCTCTTTTCCCTGAACCCGTCCCTAATCCTCTGAGCAAAACAAAATGTCTGTCTGTTATGAATCCACACATCAGATTACTTGTGCACAGCTAGGTTACTTTCTTAAAAATCTGTTTTATATTTTCATTATCTTTAGATAAGTTCTTAACCCTTATTAGGTATTTTTTAATGGGAAATATCTTAATTTCCCCCCTTTATCTTGAAAACATGACATAAAAATGACATCCTTTTATGTTCTGTAGTGTCAGTAGTCTGTTCTTAACTTGTTGCTATTTGATCCCTGAGTATGAACTGGGCTTCATTCAGTACCTGGAAAATGAAATTTTTGGTCAAAACAGCTTACGTCAAAATGATTATATCAGGATATCATATAACCAAGCCTATAAATTGCAGTTTATGAAATCAATTATAATATACTCTCCACTAGGATGGAATCTTCCAGAATTCAGTAACTAAATCAACTTTATATGTCTATCATCCAAGATGGTGGTTATGTTGGTTCGTTCTTTGAATGATTTTGCCTAGAGCATCAAACAAAGTAAGATTAAATGAACACTTGGAAAAAATGGATTGTTAATGTTCTACTGGAAGTTGAGTTAAGAAGGAGGAATAACTGGGGGAGGTGTAGGCTCTGTTTTTGTTAAGGGATATTCAGGCAGTTATTTGCATGGACAGCATGGTTGCCGGGTCCACTTAACAAGCTGTTTTTATTAACTGATTGGCAGGATGATATAGAGCCCTCTTGAACATCTCAAGTAACTGCTTATTTGTAAAATGACCACTTCATATTAGCTAAAGATGATACAAGGAAGGAGACAGAATGTCTGGGGAGAGCAAGAGAAGGGATGGGGAGAGAGGATAGAAAACAGAATGCAAGGAAAGGGAAGAGGCAGAAAGGAGAGGGAAAAAAGGACAGGAAGGAGGAAGACAAAGAAAGGAAAAAAGAAAAATATTTTCAAAGAGATCCATCTCAAAAAGAATATGAGTACATTAGACAAGTAAAATATTTTAAATGTATTCATATAAGACTATATATATTTTAAAATTTTGCTTCTGGTTTTTGGCTCTCCATTTCTGAGGATTAAATCAGGTATATATCTCAAGTCATGACATATTATCGATGACTTGTATAAGACATTTGTTTTATTTTCTTTTGTCTTTGTTTCCAACTATCATTATACCTTCCCTCTATAGACAACAGTTTTGAGTTTCAGATATGTTTAGCATATATCTTTTTGTTCATGTTTTTTAAAATGTCTTTCTTTGTTTTATATATTTATAATGCATGTTACTAAACTATATAAATGGTGTCTTACATAAACATCTGATTCTCTCCCTTGTTTTTTCATTAGCGGTGTTTTAGGACCCACTGATATCACTGTGTGGACATCTAGTCAGTTGCTTCTAATTCCTGTGTAGTACATGCTGGTATGTATCCACTACGTTTTACACTCCCTACCCTCCTGTCCCCGATGAGGGACACCGACATGTAATTCTCTACCAACACAAGGAACATTGCAACAGAATTCTCATCTCTTTCTCCTTTTAGATCTGTATTAGAACGTGAGATATATACTCAAGGATGATTTGACTAGGCCATAGGTATGGTCTGGGTATTGAGACACTGCTTTCCAGAACACTCATACCATTTTACACTACCATCAGCAGTTCATATTTTGTTACCTTCAGGTATGGGAAACTTACCACAACCCAAAATTCTAGAATGCATGGATGTTTGTAACTCTAATGTCCATACTATAATGATTACATCTCCTTGTAACATGTAACTTGTAACATGGCTAGTCTCAATCAAAATCTGCTCTAAGCATAAAATACACACTAGATTTCAAAGACGTCACATAAAAAATTTAAAATATCTTATTAATAATTCTTACATTGATCATTTGTTAGGATGGTAATATTTAAGATATATTGGGTTATATATTGTATCATACAAGTTAATTTTGCCCATTTCTTTTTACCTTTTTAATGTAACTACTAGAAAATTTAAACAATGCATATGTGGCTCTCATTACTTATCTATTAGATGGATGATGCTCTAAATAATTTTCTTTCTGGGAACCACAGAATGCTGAAGATTCATCTAAGAGTGAAGATTTTTGCTGACAAAGAGGGAAATTTCTTCGTATTGAATCTGAACCCTGGAGAAGGTTACATTCAGCCTTGAGATAATTCCAACCAGAATCCCAGGAAGAAACCATCTAACTAGATTATATGCTGTGCAGACTTCAGCAGAGCAGTTCAGAAGATTATGTGGGAGTTAAAATATATGCACATATCCCATTATATAGCAACAAGATATGTGCTCAGAGAAAACTCCCACACACCACTTAGAATACTGGCTTAAATTTTTTCACCAGTAAAGTAATGTTGAATAAAGGAGGGGAAAAAAAAAACCTAGCAGTAGTACAGTGAATGCCACATACTGTAGTTAAATGGAGAGGGTTGTTTTGCTGAAAATAAATTTCCATGAGGGTTTTTTTAAAAATGTCTGGCCAGGAATTTTTCCCATTGAAATGGCCAGCTAAAAACCCATTACTTCTTATTGAAATTTTATGATCGACTCTGCATATTTGAAATTATTTGAAGAACATTTGTTAAATTCTGTTTTTTGTCAGCCTAGCTGAATAAACTTGAGTTATGACCTTCAAAGACGTCATGGTCCAACAGAGGAGATTGGTGCACAAAGAAATGAAATAATGTAAAAAATTAAAGAATCAAATTACATCTAAAATGCAAATATAACATGATTCTGTCTGCCAAGAAGCATGTAATTATACTCTTTATTTTTTCTTAAAAATCAAATGACTACTGAAAACTGTTAGCTGCCTTTAAAAAAACTATCTCATATGAGCTAAATATGGGAACTGACCCTTAATTTAAATAAATTAATATTTTATTTGGAGGACCTGTCAAGAATGATGTAGTATATATGTGTTTCTACTGACATTTTATATTTTATATTTTATAATTATTATGTGGGTATCAAGGAAGCAATATTTTTCCAATCCTTTTGAGTCTTCTGTGAAAAGATTTTGCAGACTTTCCTAGTCAGGCTCTGACATGATTATGTATATAGAGTGTAACTGATTTGCAGAAGAGATGGACCATGAATGGCAGTCACTGCAGACTTGCCCCTCAGTGCCCCACTTACTTAAGCCATGATACAGATTTTGCTGGGGAAAAGGAAATCTGCTGTTTTGACTCTATGCATTTCTACTGGTGGCCAGCTTTCATCTTTCTTTTGAAGCACTGAGCTATAACTATGGCTTGTAGGATGATCCTATGACAATCTTTAAAAGTGTCCAATTAAGAGCCATTTTCCCCAAATTTTTAACTCTGAATCAGACTAAATGAAAAGGTTGAAATTAGCTACTTATATTTCTTAAATTTTTAAAATATTATTTCAGGGGCGCCTGGGTGGCTCAGTGGGTTAAAGCCTCTGCCTTTGGCTCAGATCATGATTCCAGAGTTCTGGGATCCAGCCACGCATCCAGCTCTCAATCAGCAGGGAGCCTGCTTCCTCCTCTCTCTCTGCCTGTCTCTCTGCCTACTTGTGATCTCTGTCTGTCAAATAAATAAATAAAATATTTTAAAAAATAAAATAAAATATTATTTCAAAATCCATATTTTGAAAGTAATATAATATCACATTTTATATTCAGGTGGCAGATAGCTAGGATGGGGGTTTTTCACTTTTCTTCAGATCCTACAGGATGGATAAATTGTTGGAATATTTGATATTTTATTTCCATTTTCCTGGGTTTTATATTTCTGCTTAGTACCTGACCTTTGAAGGGAATAGGGAAGATTCATTCAGTAAACTGACTAGATAGGATAATTAAAATATAAATAAACATCATTAAATTTTTGGAATTTTAAAAATATTAGGAGTCCAGCCTGCTTAAAATGGAGTAAGTTCCAGTCATTCTGTGTTTTGCACTGAATAAAGTCTGGGCAGAATACACAGAGCAGCTCTTTGAGGATTCCAAAAAGTAGTAAGTAAATTGGGGAAGATGTCTGGAATTCAATTACCAATGATTTGGTAGTGACTTTACTATTTTTTTCCCAATATCTCCCAACCAACACTCCAGTGGGCACAAAGGAGTAGACAGAGAGAGCCCAGGAGAAGCCCTCTAAAACTGGCACAAGTTGCAGAGAGGGAAAGCATACTATTCACAGAGAATGTGGAAACTCCCTGTAGTATTCTCTCTCTTTTTTTTGTCATCCTATGGGCCCAGCTCCTAAGCAATCCTATGGCATAATGGGAGCCTACAGTAGCCAAAACTATAAGCAGAGGAAACTTCCTCCACCTTCAGCAGAGGAGATGTAATTCCAAGAAGGTGGGACCAACCATCATTGTTTTCTGTCTTGTTTGTCCTTCCATTATTTGGCTCATGAGGGCACATTTCAGGAGAGCACTGGAGAGAAGGATAAATTCTAGTTTTCTAGATGAAAGACAAAATAGAGGACCCTCCCCACCCCTGCTCCCCAGTAACCAGAAAGTATAAGAAGGTCATGGAGAGCAAAAAACTTAGGAGAAAGTGCTGGACTCATTCCCAAGCTTTGAACTTGTGGAGCTGACACTATTTAGCAAAGGAGAACTGACTAGATACACTACTGCCCATGTCTGAACCTGGCCACTAGGTGGCATATACACCAGACGCATCCAAGTAGCTCTGTAAACGTTTTGGAAAGTATACTACAGGCATTGCAACCACAGACACAGGAGGCCAGTAGGAACTTAGAACCTAGCAGGTACTGACTACACAAACAAAAATGTCAACACTGTCCTAGGACTTAAAGAAGACCCAGAGCCTCATAATATAGTGTTCAAAATGTTAAGATACAACTAAAATTACTTGGCATATGAGCTACCATGAAAATTTCAATTTACATGGAAAAATGCAATCAATAGACACAAATGGTGAAATAACAAAGATGTTAGAATTATCTGACTCTAACACCAAAAGAAAAATAGAAAAAGTACTAAATGAACAGAGATGTAAAGAAGAACCAAATAGGAATTTAGACCTTTCCACATAATAACCAAGATTAGAACCAAAAACCTCCCTTGACCAGCTCAGTAGCAGAATAGAGGTGACAGGGAAAGAATCAATGAACTTGAAGAAACCCAATAAAAATTATTCAATCTGCACAACAAAAAGAAAGATTAAAAATGAAAAATCCTTAGAGATTTGTGGGAAAATGACAACAATAACAAAATCTAGCATTCATGTCATTGACCTCTCAGAAGAAGAGGAAAAAGGCAGTGCAGAAGAAATATTTAAAGAAATAATGTCTGAAAATGTCCCATATTTGGCAAAAGAACCAGACCATGGATCCAAGAAGAAGTCCAATGAAGACCAAACAGAATAAACACAAACAAATTCACATCCAGACATACCATAATAAACTGCTAAAACTTAAAGGGAAAGGGAAAAAAATCCCAAAAGCATTCAGAGAAAAATGACACATTACCAAGAGGAGACCAGCCATAGAGGCCAAAGAAGTGGCACCATAGTTTTAAAGTGCTAAAAGAACTGTTGACCCGGAATTCTCTAACCAGTGAACATACACTTCAGGAATAAAGATGAAATAGAAACACTTTCAGACAAAGGAAAACTAAGGGAACTCATTGCCAGCAGAACTGTTTGAAAGAAATTGCTAAAGGAAGTTCCTTAGACCAAAGGGACATGCTATAGAAAGCAAACTTGAAATATTAGGAACAAAGAAAGAGCAACAAAAATGTCCCACATCTGACTAAGCATAATTGATTAGCTCTTTAAAATATGTGCAAGTTGAAAGCAGAAAGTTTAACCTTGTTTAATAGGGGCTTCAATGTATGTAGACAACCATAATGTAAGGGGAGAGGCTAAAGGGACCTATATGGAGGTAAGGTTTCTACATTTAATATAAAAGTGGTAAAATATCAATTTTTAAAAGCCATACAAAGGTAAACATGCATATTGTAATCCCTAGAGAAATCACCAAATCAAAAGAAGTCAGGAAAGGGGAAACAAATAAATGCAAAACGGTTGGTTAATAGAGGGAACAAACATGGGGCGCCTGGGTGGCTCAGCGGGTTAAGCCTCTGCCTTCGGCTCGGGTCATGATCCCAGGGTCCTGGGATCAGGCCCTGCATCGGGCGCTCTACTCAGCGGGGAACTTGCTTCCCTTCCTCTCTCTCTGTCTGCCTCTCTGCCTACTTGTGATCTCTGTCTGTCAAATAAATAAATAAAATATTTAAAAAATAGAGGGAACAAACAGAAAACAAATACAAAAATGTAAGTCAAATCCAAACACATCAATAATTAAATGTTGGGACGCCTGGGTGACTCAGTCAGTTAAGTGTCTGCCTTCCGCCCAGGTCATGATCCCAGGGTCCTGGGATGGAGCCCCATGTCTGGCTCCCTGTTCAGTGAGGCCTCTGCTTCTCCCACTTCCTTTCCCCTCCTCTGCCACTGCTCTCTCTCCCTCTCTCTCTCAAATAGATAAATAAAATCTTTTTTAAAAAGTACACTAAATGCAAATAGCCAAAACATACCAATTAAAGGATACAGATGGATAAGGAATATAAGACAATCAAATCAATTCTTACTTTACAAGTTCCCCCATTTTACACTGAGGAAAATGAGATTCAGAAGGAAAATCACTTACTCAATATCCCACACAACTAGATGAGAGTTTTTCTTACTTCATAAGGTCTCATCACCTACTACTGTATCAAATACTCTCTCTGTTCCAGTCCTATATGGTATTCCTGAGATATGATGATGATGATGATGATAATGACGGCGGTAATAAAATGAGGGCGATGAGGCTGCATCCTCTTAGGACTGAATTCAGAGTTCACTGGATGGGAGTCATGAACCTGTGCTAGGGGAATCTGTTACAAGGAGCTCCATTAAAAAACACCAATAACCATGTAAGGAGAGAATCAAAGATGGATGAAATGGCACCTAGCCCTATAGTAATACAGTGGGTCTCACCCAGTCTCCAGTTTCCTACTGTTGAAAAATAGAGGAGGACCAAGTCTCCCCAGGCTTTTCCTGAGAGTTGGCTGCCATTCAGTGGCAGAGAATGAAATCCAGTTTCTAGGTGTATACTTTTGTTGCACTCTCTTTGCATTCAGCCGGTGCTAAGCCCTGGAATTCAGGACAACCTGAAGGAAACTTCTAGCTCTCCTTTCTCATCATCAGGGCAAGTCAAGTGAGGGATATGAGTCTTGACAGGCTGTGTTTCTGATGGAAAAGATAAGGACAAGGACTAGAGAAATACGTGGTAAAATACAGAAACAAAAAACCACTGGATTGCTTAGCTTTCCAGAACAGACATGGAATATTCTTTTCTTGCTTATGACAGGGTTAGTCTGTGTACATGTAATAGAGAAAGAGTCATGTGTTGCCTCTTATTTGGTCTCTAGAGGATAGGGCTGGGCAGAGAAGAAAATATCAGGGTGACAATTTTATTTGTAGAGGACAGTATGCTCTGAGTCAAAGTGTGGAAAAAATTGTTGCAACTTAACTCTGTCCCAGGAACTGATGGTCTGATCCAAGAAAGCAAACCAGACAGACTACGGCCCTAGGAGAATCTCATAGCTAAAACTGCACGGTCAGGGGAAAATGAAATTCTTTCCAAGTAAGAGAGAATCATGTTCTAGCATATTCGCCCTAAACAGAATGACACTGTGAACCATGACAGTAGAGAGGAGAAATAAAGCCAGTTTTCTACAAAGGTCCAGATAATTCAGAGATGCCCTTGATGACTTTGGGGGCTGCTATTTCAAGACAACAGCTGCACTTATTGACCTCATCCAGATCCAAATATCTTGTGCAGAAAAGTAAGCACACATTTAATGGGGCCGGTTAGATAAACATCTCTCTGGGCTCAGGCAAAAGAAAGTATCCTTCAATCAATTTCAAATATATACACAAGTTTAGTATAAGGCCAAAGTCCTTATCTAGAAATCTCTAAATATACCAGTGTACCATCTTCAGGAAATTAGGCAAGATGCCATAATATGGCAGGGGAATAGCAGTGGCTTTGCATCTACTACCCCTGGCTATTTAAGTTGTCTAGGCTCATCAGAAAGGGAGTTTTCCGCTCATAACTCTCATGGATACTTATGACTTATGAGAAGTTTGAAAATCCACATTTATCCAGTCTTAAATAGACACTTAATAAATAATAAATATAATTTTTAGGAGGTCATTGAGTGGAGTGATTCTCAACTCCTACAGATAAGAATCACCTGATACCCACCACCAGGTGGTGGGTATAAAGGAGGACACATATTGCATGGAGCACTGGGTGTGGTGCATAAACAATGAATCTTGGAACACTGAAAAAAATAAAACTAAAAAAAAAAAAAAAAAGGAATCACCTGTCTTTACTCCAAACCAATTTTATCTGTTTTTCTAGGCTTGAGGCTTGAGCCTGGGTGGTTCTAACAAGCAATGAAGATAAGAGCCACTGAAAAGGTCCACTGATAGGAACCGGATGCGTCCTTTTTTTTTTTTTCATAAATAAATGGAAAAGGCCAGAAAATTAAATCATCATATGCATTTTTATTGATGACTTAATTATTGGAGTCCTTCACCTGAGAAACAGATACATACACTTGACCAGAACCCAACTCTAGTTGTAGAGGCAATAGATGGAGGAAGCAAGAAGGGGCAGTTAACCCCTTCAATTTCTGCTCTTAGGATCAAGTTCTAGATAACTATATATTCTCCACCAGTGAAATGGATAGCCCTCTGCAAGTCCACAATTATGTTGGCTGTATGCTAACAGACCATTGTCTTTTGTTTTGTGGCAGGTCAAAAATAGCTCTAGCATTAAAGATAGAGAGTGGGTTAGTCAAGTGGGTCATTGTCACACTTGCCCATAATTCCATGCTTAGTTTGCATGTGTGTTGAGATGTACCAACACAGGCTATCTGATATAGTGTGGGTGACCAGTAAGACACTAAATAAAGATAACATGGTGGGTGTTCTAGTTAACCAGATATGCTGAGCCAACAGAATCTGTGCTATTATTACAGAGTTATCTGGCCAAGGAATTGAAATACTACTTAAAAATTTCAAGTAAAAAGTGTAAACTAATTCAAAGCTAAGTTAGTCAACCAAGTGGAGTGACAATCTGGAAATGCAGAGATGGAGCAAAAAGATGAAGCCAAGGGTAAAAATAGGGTTGACAGAGTCAAGTCAAAGCATAAATTGGCTGACATATAACTTATATATTAAAGGCCTCCTCTTATAGTGTTCTCCTTGTGTATGCCTCTGGGCATACTTCTCTGGGTCAGGAACATATTTTGGGTCTGGAACATAGTTTCAGAACAAGTTACAAAGGAATGGCAGGGCTAATACATCAATATCTATATAGGAGATATTGCACATTAATTATAATGTACTGTTTTCTAGATAAGTTTCTCAAATGGCTTGGAAAGATACCGTGACAGGACCAATAATATTTTAGATTCTTAAGAAATAATTGTGAAAGCTCATGCTCTGAGAATGCATGTTACTTTCAAATAAAGCATATTATCTCCCCTTCAAAACAAAAGGCTAGAAGTCAATGAAAAATTAAGAGAATTTTGTGGAAGAAGGTAACCCAAGGATTTGATGCCTAAAGGCATTCTCGGGTCCTCAAAGTCTCAGAATTGTTACTAGCTTAAGAACTTTTGAGAGTGTGCCCCAAAACATTGCAAGCTGACTCAGAGAAGAAAACTTTGAATAGGAATTTGAAGAGGTCTGGGGTTGATTATTGAAACAAGGAAGTAAAATTTAAAATTACAGAATGAAAAAATGAAATCACTGAGAAACTGAGTAATGATTTTTATAAGTCTAATTAATGTAATTATTGGGGGGATTGCTAATTAAATTAATGGGGACTAAATAGAGGAGAGATAGTTTAAAATGGAGCAAAACATGTGTCTTCTATAAGGACACATACCTCCTAAAATGAAGAGCTTCCATCAGAATGGTCATTTTTGCCACCTCAACCCAGTTTAAGTGAGGTGAGATGTAGTGCATTGTGGTTAATCCCCAAAACAGATTGATCTGATCATACAAGGTTAGGTATCATCACACAAAGCTAAATAGATGATTCATGATTTATCACTGGATTGGAGTTTTATAGTACATCTGGAATATTCGGAGTATTTATCTATTGGAGTTCATGCTTCTCAAAGACTTAATCAGATTAGAATAATTCCTATCAGTCTATTAGCAAAACTTTATCTTAATTTGGATCACAGAGATGAAAGGAGTTTTAATGAAAACAAACCTGAATGTTAAAAATTTTTTATGAGATTGTTAAAAAAAACTAATGCAATCTTAATATTATTACCATAACGAGAATGAGGGAATGTCTCTGGTCCAGTTACATTGAGAATAACATGTTGAGTTATGCACTCCAAGTTATCAGAGTTGGTGTAGAGTGAAGTAAACAGAATGGTAAACAAAATATTTAAAATACCTGAAAATATTTCACATGAGTAGAGAACACTTGAAGAGTGCAAAAGAGAGGACTATGATCTTCAAATACCTATGTGACTTTCCCACAGGTAAAGGATTAAATTGACATTGACTAGACCTAGGGAGTGAAATTTGAAACAATGGGTAGAAGCTATAGAAGAACAAGTTACTTCATATAAAGAAGAACTTTATAAAACCAGTACTGCTGCCAAGTAAAATAGGCTGCTTTGAGAGATTAATATATTTATCATCATCCAGTATTCAAACATATGCTATAATCTATAGAAAAGACTTGAGAATGGCCCATATGGCTGTCCCAGGTGACTCTGAAGTCCCAAATAGCCATGACTTTAAAACTTGGAATGACTGTTGGGTGATATTTTGAGAAGCATTTTGTAAGAGCCTAATTCTCGCAGGGTTTTTTTTTTTTTTTATGGGTATGAGAAAGTAGATATGATATAAAACTCTGATTTAAAATAGCCAAGCTGCATTTTCTAGTCCTCTCTGTGATGCTCATCTAAAAGCACTGATATGGGGAGGGTACGTGCTATGGTGAGTGCTGTGAAGTGTGTAAACCTGGTGATTCACAGACCTGTAACCCTGGGGCTAATAACACATTATAGGCTTATAAAAAAATAAAAAATAATTTAAAAAATTAAAAAAAAATAAAAGCTCTACAGAAATACTGAGAAGTCAAATGCACCACTTTTCTTTAAAATTGCAGCAGTTTGTGTCTTCTTCAGTGACCCACACAGTGCCTTTGCATAACAGGCATTTAGGGAATTGAATCTATAATGCCTTTGTTTGTTCCCCCATGGTTTATGACAGTAGCTTTAATTCACTAATATTTGCAAATTTTTCTCTGCCAGTTTTTAGAAAATCCAACAAGTTGTGGTAGGAAATACATTCATTAACAAAAATGGAAATGTACTGTGTTTTGCTACTCAGCATTCATTTCCAATGCTTCTGATAAATGGACACGGAATTACATTCAAATATTTAACCCTCATCTTCACAGACCCATATCCTTGGGGAAGTACATCCAGCAGACATATCCAAGAAAAGGCTCAGGTTCCCTTAAACTAGTCAAGCCATCTCAAATTCCTGGCCATGATGGTTCATCTGAGTATGGATTAATTACCCAAACTAGACCAATGAGATTTTAGATTTTTTTCCCCCCGTGGGACTGTAAGAGCAAACAGATGTTATAAATCTCTAGCCTCTGTGACTTGTGACTCTGGAAGGAATACCTGACTGGCAGAGGGAAGTTTTCACACACACAGGTGGGAGTAGCTGAGATCTGCCAACAAATGAAGCCTCACTGGTGATGTGTGAATCCGGAGAAGTGCCACTTTGGTTTGGGGATTCTGTTCTGAGCAACCAGAAGCATCCTAACAAATATATAGTCTCAAACAAATCCAAATATGGCATTGACAAAACTTTGACTTTTCATTTTCATTGATATCAACTCAGTTTCCCCCCACCCCCATCTCCTCAGCTGAACACTCTTTCCATGTTTCATTCATAAGTATTTCTCAAGTAAGGTGTGATCTTCATGTCTTCATAACTTGTCTTCAAACTATTTCCTCTCCTCGAGGGGCTGTTTTTCATCTCTCTTTTATTTCACCATAAATATCTACTCTCTTTTCAATCCCTGTCTTCCCTGTAAGCTTCATTGTTGCATTGTCGGTTGTATGGAAAAGCTTATTGTAACATTTACCTTCCGGTATTACATTATTTATTTATATGCCTTCCTTTCTTGGATTTTTTTTGAGCCTAAAATTTAGTTTACAAGCCCTAAACTCAACCACATCTCTAATTAGTACATTATGAATCATTGAAGAAGTGAATGCGCCCTTGTTCTTAATCCTCAACAAGTAAGTTGTTAGGTTGACCACTAGGTGATTCACATTTAGCAAGTAATTTTTACTTTTGGCTATGATGTTCAATAAAAATTCTGACTTATTCACCTTCTGTGAATTTAATTTTCATCTTCTTTCATAAGACACAGCACTTTTTCACTGACACATTATAGGATAAACACGTTTTAAAAAGGAGAGAGACTTCCCAGAGAATTTTAATGCTTAAAAAACAAAAAAAAAAGTGCAAGTATTTTGTCTACATGCATGAGCATCTCAAGATTTTAATTGCTTGTTACTTCAGGAAGATTGTAATGTATAAACATTTTACAAATCTGATCTCAAAAAATAATGAATAGTCTGTGCTTCAATGTAAAAATGAAACAGTAATTTGTTCAGTTTCTCATACAACATGTTTATTAAACATTTCAGTGTCAATAATCTTTTTTAAAATTATAACATTTAACCTTGTAATGGAGCTAATACCAATTCTATTCATGGGAGTATATTTTGGACTTTTGAACAGCTTAAGTAAAATGAATTCCAGTGTCTTCAGGTTGTGCTTGGAGCAAAGACAAAGAAACAGCAACTCATTCTTTCCAACTAATAAAACATCTAATGATGCAATGTTTATGATGACATTATTTTAAAGCTATTGTACTGTTAAATATAGTTTTGCTTCTGTTACCAAACCTAATATATCATCTCCGAACATTAGCAATTTTCACATAATTTAGATTTAAAATATTGAAATTTTAACGTGGGCTCCAAGGAAAAATCCTGAAAAATAAAGATCTGCATTTAGCATCTTTTTCCTGCCCTCAATCATAACTTTTCAATCTGAGATGACTTTTCATGGAATCAATTCAGAAGTATAGTTTTTAAGATAACTTAAAAAAAAAGAAAAACTAATTTCTACATTAAAGAGGGAATTCAGAATCACTGACGTTCTGAAGGAGCATGTGCTTTGATTATTTCCACCAGTTCCTTTTTTTATTAAAAGTGGCAATTTATACTACCATTAGAAATATACATTTGTATATAAAGTTTTGCATTCAAATCTCTTTATTTTTGATTAGCTATGACTAAAGAACACAAGTCAAATAAAAACTCTATATATCCTTATTTCAGAGCATATGTATATATACACATATATATTTGTAGAACAATCCACTGTTTTAAATGTGATTCTGATTTAAAAAATGCTATTTACATTTTATGACAGAGAAATAATCTCAGCCTTTTATGCTATTAAAATGAGCAGGGAATTTTGATGTCTGAGTGTGTCTCACCTTGTGCAGACGAAATTAAGTAACATCATGGAAAAACCTTCTCAGAGCAAGGCCTTGTAGACTAAGCCATGAGGGTAGAATAGTAGATTTGCTATTTCTGAGTCTGTGGTTAAAAAAAACTACTATTGATGTAGTCATGCTTCTTCACCAAGAAATCAGTGGTCTCTTATTAAGACCTTCAAACTTTGTAATACACAGTAAGCCATTCTTCCTCCTTTAATTTCCCTTTAATGCTCTCCTCTCTTGCTGGTGGCGCCACAGGACCACCATCCATAGCTATAATACCTATCTAGAGCAGTGTCATTTTCCTAAATTGAAGAATTCTTCTAAAAAGTTATCTGTATTAAAATGAGGCCCATAAAGCATCACAATTTACATCAAATTGATGTCTTTTTATTGTGCCAATCCATAGCAGCTAAAAATGTGCTATGAAATTCATATGTAAAATTCGAAACCCAAACTATTACTGTGATCAAGAACAGGTTGGCTGGCTGTCCTCCAGTTTCCTGAAGCACAAAAGGCTCTAAATTAGCAAATGGAACTTCAGCACCATTTTGTTTCTGTACCTCAAACTTCTAGCTTAAAAATCAAGTGATATGTGTTGACCAGAAAACAACTTGGAGATTCTCAAAAGTTTTGTTTTCATTCTTAAGCCCATTGATTTTGAAACATATTACAATAAGGACTCTTAGGATAAACACATCTTAACTTATACGTACACAGTCAATAACAAAGCTTTACTAAAAGTTGTATTTTTCCTGAGAATATCCCAATGCATTAAAAGAGGAGCTTATTTTATTTATGAGAATATAAGAGATGGATGAATTGAGACCCAGAAATTGAAATGACGAAAATCAAAGTAAAGAATTCTTTCTCTTGGAAGAAACCTGAAAAACAAACTATTTAGCCGGCTCATGTTTTTGGAGGAAATAGGTTAACTATATGTTTATATTTGGTAATTGTCTGAAAATCTAAACAGTGAATACTGACCTTCTCTATTAAAGGTTTTATGTACTTAAAAAGTAAGGAGCAGTTAAGGAAATGTTCACCCTATGCTCTAAACTACAGTTTTTGTCAGGTTAATATGTAAAAGAAATAGGAGGTTTCCAATTTATAGTTCAAAATTAATTGTAAATAAGGCAAAGCTAATTTCTAAACATTTTACTGTGGTCAACATTTTCTTAGATGATATGAAAATAAACAATATAGAAATTGGGTGGTGAGACTTCTGTTTCTTAATTTCTGTCAGGAAAAAGACAAATATGAGTCTCGGTGATAAATGATGGACAGCCATTAATAACTGAGGGGAAAATTGTGTTGGGAGTTTATATCTATATCACATTCTTCATAATATTTAACTGGATTAAATATATTATCATGAAGTCATTAGTGTAATTAATAACACTTTGAGAAACTGTCAATTGTACTACCGATGAGTTTGTGGGGTGTGTGTATCACCATAAGATCTCGTCATTTCATGCTAAATGAGCCCGTGACCCATTTTGTAGAAGGCTCTTTCTTTTTATTTTTTCAAAGAAAACAAGGCTTTGTGCTTGGGATTGGTTTGTTCCTAGAAGTGACAGGTGTATTCAAAATCAAGTTGAATCAAAAGTGACAAGGAGAAATACAACCAGATTTGTAATTTTTTTTACAAGGGTATTCTTTTCCTAGAAAAGCAACATTCCTTTTTTTTCCCCCTTTTAATTTAAATGTCTTTATTTGTTGCTTTCAAAATATTTTGGTTAAATCTTTTGCAAATGTGTGTTCAAAATCCTTATCTAGATGCCTAACTTGTATTCTTTACAAACGATAAGGCAAATTCCTCCATTTCATTTTCTGCTAACCTCCTGATAACATAAATAGAATACTTGGTGAAGGACACAAACCACTATTGAAGAATAATGATTGTGTAGAGTGAGGGGAACTACATTGACTTTGAAAGAATACAGCAACCAATGGCAAGGTCATTTAAGTGAAGGCCTAGAGCTTCTGCAAAGTGTATATATTTTAGGGAGTCATATTTGGAACAATACATGCTGGACAGTAGAGCTATAGGAGAAGTAACATGCTAAGTCTTCTCATTGATAATATCCATAATTCTGCATACTTTTTTTAACATTCTGTTTTAATTTAGATGTCTCTATACCATTCCTGATTTGTAGGACTAAGTAGATCTATTTTTCCCCCCAAGGCAATTGTATAATGTTCATTTCTTCCCTAATGCTTTTCTAATACTTTATATCCCTAACTATGCATTTTCCCAGTCCTTACGCTGTTTGTTTTTAACTACTGTAAGCTCACACAACCCTGTGTGTTGGAACCATAGCTGTTAATTCTACATCCTTTCTCTATGCCCCTTGAAAATTCAGTGTATCAACTGCTCTTCTGTGTTCTAGAAGACAGAGTTACTGTCAACTAGACTTATTAACAAGGATATATAGTAACAAGCAAGCCACTGGCTTCATGAGATAGCAAATTAGGAATTTCACATCCATGCCTCCCAATTTCTTGGTGAAGTTTGGAAAGTACTACATACACAAAACTCTGGTAAGGTACAAAGGCAAAAACAATTTGCTTTGACCAATATCCTAGGATTTATTTCCTTGTGTGAATCCCCTTTTCTTTCTTTCCTGCTGCAAGAGATGGTACAAAACTCTTTAACACTGCTAGAAATGCACCTATATTCTCCAAGCTGTGCACAATGTGAAAAATCAGACCAAATGATAAGTGCATATAACTTATTCATCCCTGCCCAAGCATGGCAATGACACAGAATTCTCAAAAGTAACCTCAGCCTTAGAACACATTTTTTTTTCTAAATAACTAAAAAAATGAGATCCTGAATTAATTCTTTTGATAAAAATATGATAATCTCTTAGGTTAATCTGAAACTTTTTATAAAGGAATAAAATCAGCTAATACTATTAAATTCAACAGAAGTCTATCTTTTGCATAAAATAATTGTAAGTAACAAATTCAAGAATAAAACTTTAAACTTTTAAATGATTTCTGGCTTATACCATACAGGCATTAGAAGAATCTATAATTTGTACATGTTTAATATCATGGTAAAAAAAAATCCTGGAAACAGAATGTAATTATGTGTCAATTCCAGATGCCCAAAGAAAATTCAAATTCAACAGGAAGCACACATCACAGCATTATCCAAATTTTAAGTTATTCAGGGCATTACAGTGATTTGTAAGTTCAATTCTCCAAAACCCTTGTCTTTAAGATAATAACTTTATTTCAAATTTATTATAGTTATGTCTTCATTATAATTAGCCTTCTATTAATAACAGCACAATGTTGTGGTGTCTTGATTTATTTTTTTCTCTTGATTTTATGTGTGCTAATATTTGTGCATGTGCATTTTCTACCACATTGCAACAAGCAAGCTTTGGTTCAATTTCTTTGTCCTACACAAAGGAAGATTTTTGAGTGCAGAATCTTAGTCACTAGGTCCTGGGTTGCCATTTTATTTTCCTCTCCTTGGGTGGATTTATTGGAAGGAAATGGGAAAAATTGGGGCGGGGGGAAAGGGAAGGGATGAGAGAGGGACGAAGGGAAGAGTTCTCAGCTATGTTGAATCTTGATTCACGACTTTGCCTCCATTCATGGTTGGTGTTCCAGAACTTTTCCTTGAACGCCCTTGTTTTTCTCCAATTTCATGAAGTGATGGCTCTCTGTACATACACACTGAAAAGAAAAATTTTATCAGTTATCTACTATAATTCTGGACATCAATTTAGCTTCAATAAACATCTCAAATTTGATTTTACAATATCCTTCATTCCCATCACTAGCTCCTCTTCCCAGTGTAAAAACAAGTTTTAACTTGATAACATTTTTAGTGGATAAAAATGGTCCTCTTTCAGTTCTATCAGTCACAGCCTTTTAAGTCTTTCTGAAATGTGGACATAGAGTGGTTTCTGTTCTCTTACAGATAAGGCTTGAGTCTTACCTGTCTGCTAACCTATATAACAGGATTTTCATCTAAAGTTAGAGGAGGCATTGTGAATATAACATTAAAAGGATAGAAATAGATACCTTTTTCAGTCCTTGGTCTGCAATCTAGTTTGCATAGCGAAAACAATTCTTTATTTACATGCTCCTAATCTTTACTACAAGAAATATGACATTGTTATATCAAATTGAAATATTTACCACCAAGTTTCAGGGCATCTGACACAGGAGATGATAATAGAAGGGAGGACAGAGGAAAACAAACAAACAAAATGCCATTTTTCTGACTGTTCCAGGTTTGAATATGCAACTGTGTTGATTTTAGTGCACATCTATATACAACAGTTCCTCTCTCCTCTATTGTTTTGTCTGGCTCTAAAGCTCAGTCATCTTTGAATTTTCTTTTTTTTTTCATCTTTGAATTTTCATGGCTATTGCTAGATTCCTGCATAGAAAGAACAATGTGTTTCAACTCATAGTTGCTCTTAAAAGATAAGATCTTCATTCCTTATAATGCTGTAAAATAAACAAATGTGTAAAACTATATGAAATATTTCACTTAATCAAGAATTATTTGTATCCTTGACTTGGGAAAAAATAGTTAAGTACCTCCATCTATGGAACCATCACTGCAGTGCTATAGTAATCTGCTATTTCTAATCAAATAGCTTCCTTACTTGGGCTTTGTCCTGGTGCAGGAGACCTGAGCATGGCTATGACTGAAGAGATGTCATGTGGTGGTGAAGAGCACCAACTTGGGAGCCACATTACCTGGGTCGACATCCTCACTCAGCCACTCACTAACTCTGTCAACTTAGGCACACTCTCAGAGCTAAAAAAAAACAACAACTGATTTTTTATGAAGATTAAATGTGTGGCATATAGTAGGCATCCAAAGATGTTTAAGAAAATGAAGGAGGTTATCACTTCATGAGAATCTTGAATAATGGATTGCAGAGAACAAAGTGATAATTTTTTTTTTTTTGGTTAAAGATATTCTAAATTCAAAACTAGCTTAAGAAAATTAAGATACAAGAAATATTCTCTTTAGACTAGTTTAGTGATGAAGAGACATTTTTCCCCCCAACACCTCAGTGGTTGAGCTTTTTAAATGTTAGTGCTTTCGAATCATTCAAGGATATTGTTAAAACACATATTCTGATATGGAAGGTTTTTGTGGAGCTGAGAGTCTACATTTTTAATAAGCTCCCAAGTGATGCTGATGCTGGCAAATGGAACCACACTTTGAGTGGCACAAAATATACATACAAACTAAGTTTGCCAAGTATATTGTCCACAATTATTACACATACACATTACACATTTTATTCATTTTTTACATCTACGTTTTAAATGAGATCTTAAAGTATTTCAATTATTGAACTAAAGGGCCCCTCCAATATCCCAAAAGACCTTTGGCCTCAGTAGCAAAACTTTACAGAGGAAATGAATTCAGAAAGAATTGATGCTGTAGTTTTCAGATGATGCTAATAGATAATTTAAGTTTCTGCTTTCTTTTACGAAAGACAGAAGATGTTTATGAACGATAGTAAGGAAATCTTGAAATTTCCCAAGTCTAACGTCTCTTCCCTATATTTTTATTATGGGCAAAGTATCAAAAATCTCCAAAATTAAACCATACATTTACATGTATAAAATATAGCTATTTATTTACAACTGGCAAGTGCACAAGGGAACTCAGAAGTAATTAAGTGATTCTATTAGAAAATTATTCATGTGATACCATAAAACAGTTTTTCCTACTCTGACACCTAGTCAGCTGTGAAAACCAATACATCCCCAGGCCTGACAAACTGCTAACAAACTATGTATATATGGTGGTGCCTGGGTGGCTCAGCTGGTTAAGCATCTGACTCTTGATTTCAGCTCAGGTCACAATCTCAGGGGCTTGGAATCAACCCCCGCATTGGGCTCCCAACTGAGAGTTAAGAGTCTACTTGAGATTCTCTCTCCCTTCTCCCTCTTCCCCCCACCAGCTCATATGTGCATTCTAAGTAAACAAATAAATAAACACAATAAACACAAATAAATAAATGACACAAGCATGGATATGCTTTGAGGACATTAGGCTTAGTGAAATAAGCTAGACACAAAAGGACAGATATTTTATGATTCCATTTATGTGGGATACCTAAAGTAGTCAAATTCATAGACACAGAAAGGGGAATAGTAGTTGCCCGGGGCTGGGGAAGGGCAACATGAATGTACTTAATGGCACTGAAATGCATACTTACAATGGTTAAGATGTTAAACTTCATGTTGTGTGTCTTTTACGCAGTATTATTAATACTGACACTTTTTAAAAAAATCACAGACACACAAATACCGAGTGTAAGCTATAAACAAAGAAATGATTCTTAAAGCCTGAAATGTCTTATTTGGATGGGAAGAGCCAACAATTCCCTAATAGTCAAAAATATTAGTCTTAGTGCTAAAGTAAGATGGAGAGAACTGAGATATAACTGAGGGCATAGAGCGTTGGTAAAAGGATAGTAAAATCTGATGAGAATAGCCTAGGAATGCACTGCCTAATACAATACCCATTTTGCCTTTGTGATTACATAGAGCACTTAAAATGTGCTTAGTCCTGTTTCAGATGTGCTGTTTAAATTTAAAGACAAGGGGGCACCTGGGTGGCTCAGTGGGTTAAGCCTCTGCCTTCAGCTCAGGTCATGATCTCAGGGTCCTGGGATCAAGCCCCGCATCAGGCTCTCTGCTTGGCGGGGAGCCTGCTTCCTCCTCTCTCTCTGCCTGCCTCTCTGCCTACTTGTGACCCCTCTCTGTGTCAAATAAAATAAAATCTTAGAAAAAATAAAATAAAATAAAATAAATTTAAAGACAACACAAATTTAAAGACAATTTAAACTTAAATCTAAATTTAAAGACAACACAAAAAGAACAAATACCTCACTAGTAATGTATTAACTGGTTACAATTAAATAGATAATATTTTGGATATTTGGGGCTGAATAGATTATTACCAGGGAGATGCAGAGCATCGTGGATGCCTTTGGTAGGATGGAACCGGTTCACAAAATATTTATTGGCCCTTTTGACTTGGCTTAACTAATGTTGTATCACTTTCATCCTAAAATGGACTTTTCCTGTTCTTTTCTCTCCTCCAATTTCAATTACTCTTTTGCAAACTAATATCCAAAGCTGAATTGGTACAAGCATGGATTTGGTCATTGATTCTATAAACAGGTGCACATTTAATTTGTGCCAGGCACTCTGCTAGATTCCATAGCAACTGAGAGAGATGACCACTTGATTTCTGCCCTCACGGAGCTCAAGGCTAAGAAGGAGAACACAGACATGCCCACCAATCACAGGGTGTTCAGAGCCAGAGTAGAGAGGTGAATGGAAATGAGTACAGAACAATAGCTCTCTGATGCTGGTTTAGCCTGGGAGGAGGCAGAGGATTTAGAGGGATGGATAGGCTACCGAAAGAGTGAAGAAATGAAGTGCATGTTATAAAAGAAAAACAGGGACTGGTTGAAGAATGGGGTAAAATAGAAAAGCAGGGAGGAATAAGCCTGGCAGAGCTAACTCACGTCAGACCTTCTGAGTTCCAAGCTGGAAGTTTTAAACCATGATCCTGATGTCTATCAGCCTCAATTTGATAAGGAATGAAGAGTTAAAAAATATGTCCATCAAGTACATAAGCATATAGGGAAAATCTATTTATTCAATCTCGTTATCTAGAAAAATGTCTAACTGTGTTTGCATGACATGAATACAGCCAGTCAGATTAGTCAGGAAGAATCAGTCAAACTGAATCTCACTGCACAGATCCTATAACAAATGGTTGGCAGCATCTGAAACTTTCATGAGTTCTGATATCTTGCAAACACAATTGTAATTTTTTAGACACAGACCTAACTGAGGAACCATTATGGTGAGATCTGCTGCTTATCTAATATACACAACATCTGATATATTCCAAGTATCATAATGTTGACTGCAACTGAAAGATGGGGTTCACTTGGTCAAGCTAACTACATGTTGGGAAGAATTATCCTTTTGTTTTGTGGGGAGCTTAATGTAGCACTGCAGAAGACTAAACAAACAACAAATGATAAATCAAGAATTACTAATCCCATATATGAGCACTGCATATATTTTACAGTAAAAATTAATCACAATTTTATACAGGTACTAGTACTAGACTTTGGAGTTCTGGTATTAATTTCCAATCATATAAGCAACTGTGGGAAACCTTTAAAAAGCATGTCTAGGAGACTGCGTAGGTTCTGAATGCCAAATAGTTATGTAAATTCTACAGCTCCCAAATCATGCTTCTCCAATCAGCCCCATATTATGCAAGATTATGGTTTTCTCCTCCTGCTAATCAGGTCCTTATTAATAACCACAATGACCTTATTAATAACCACAATGACCTCTGACCTTTCAAAGTACAGTGATTTTTAAGGTGGGGGAGATTTTCCATCACTTTCTATTACAATAAGCTATTATTTCATTAGGAATAGATTTATTTTGCTCTAGAAGGCTCTACATTAAAAAAAAAA
>ML101589.1:0-14127 GCA_003697995.1 Taxidea taxus jeffersonii | reverse complement strand
TTCTCACCATCCTATCCCCTTCTCTTCTTCATCTGGATGTTTCCTTTTATTCATGTTTTGACTTTTCTTAATCCACAGTACATTGGAGCAGAAGGATTAAATGCAGCTTTCAGAGTAAAAATGAGATAGATTTGATGAAAGAATGTTCTTCCTCATGTGCAGACACAGGGACACATGAAAGTTTCTAATAACATAGCCAACATTGTGTTTTACTTTGAGACCTAGGAGGAAATCCCCAGTTCAACTTTAATGTGAGCAGAACACACCTGTATGACAGACACTAGTCACGTTGTGACTTGGCATAGCGATGGCTGTCATTTTCATGGCCACCTGAGATGCACTGGATCTATTTCTGTAGAAAGCCCTGCAGTTCTGATATTACAATAAAAATGCTACCTTGGTTGTAACAAGTCCATGAGTCACCAAATTTAGAATAATATATGGTGCTGGCTCTATTTATTTTTGGCTTTATTTTTAAATAATAGATGGTGTCATTAGAAAAGAGAGAGATCTCATATATATATATCACTGAGCATCAAAATCTTGTCAAAAAGAAAACACATCTTTTCTTTGTAAAATTAGATATAGGTCTTCCCAGGACAGGCTTTTCCAGCTACTATCTTTCTATTCTATTCTTTTTTGCTGGTACCTTCGGTGCCTATGCAGTCGTCAAATGATGCCAACATTTTTTGCTACTATATTAGCTCAGAATCCTTGTTTGCAACTTTGAGCATTCAATAATCACATTTACTTTCATTACAAACTTCTCTTGGTAAACAAACCAAAATAAAGCCTTTCTTAAAAGTATGGGGGGGGAAAAGTGGAATCTCAGAAGTTGTTATTATTTATAAGTCAGACAACTGTAAAAACCAGGTGCAGGTACCATCCAGTGGGTACTCACCTCCTAAGTAGTCAGTGTCCTCATAATCACAGCTAATATTCATTGAGCACTTACTATATATCTGTACTTGTATATATATACACTATGGTTGTATATATATACACTATGTGTATATATATACATATATGTATGTATATATATACACTATGGTTATTTATCCAAAAGATAGTTTCATTGGTCCTTTTTGCAACTAAGGAAACTGAAGAACAAAAAGAGTAGTTTGTCAGAAGTAATGCAGGGCACTACAGGGCACAGTCAACATTAAAATTCATGTGTAATTAACTCTAGGGTTCCTGCTCTAAGCTCATAGTCAAATAATTTAATGTGTCTGGAAAAACAAACAAACAACATAAAACTTTGTTGACTGGTCTCAAGTCGAAATCCTGATCCACACCTCATGGGGTCCTCAGCACTTCCTGGAACTCTCCTACATTTCTCTTGCCAATTCCCTCTCCCACTCTTCCTAGTGAAGAATACCTTCTCCTTCCTCCTCAAACCCTCCTCAGACTCAGGTTATAGCCTGTCCTCTTTCTTGTCTTATCTTGTCTTGCTCTCCTCCCTCTCCCTTCTCCTTCCCGTTTTCCTCCTTTCTTCCCTTTCTTTCTTTCTTTTTTTTTTTTTTAATCAGTAAACCACCTTGCTTCATATCTCACTTAGAAAAGAGCAGTGGAGGAGCAAGTTTTCATATTTCCACCACGAAAATAACCCACCTGCCTACAACTGTTCACACATGTTCTGGTGCTTGAACTCTTCGTGTGTCTGCCCCAATCTTGCCCTCCACTTGCCACTTCCATGCATGATCTCACCCCCTTTGGTCAGTGTTATTCAGTGACCATCTCCCCTGCAATGCCAAATTTTACTTCTCCCCAGTTGTTCCCATCAGTCTATAAATAGGTTGTAATAGCTTTAAACAAAGAAGTAAACAAATTCCACTATGTAACTACCATGTTTCTCTCCAGCTAACTTCCCATTTATCTACTGCTCTTTCATAAAAGAACTACTTAAAAAATGTGATTTCATAGTACTTTCTTCTTTTTTTTTACCTCCTGTGATAACTTGAATCCACTCCAATTAGCCTTATTCCCTGCTACACCACTGAAATCACTCTTGTCAAGTCACTATTGCCTGTATGTTATAGACCCAATGGTCAATCCTCCAGCGGCTTATTGGATCCCTTGGCAGTCTTTGATAGAGATAACAGCTCTGGTCATACTTTTACCTCTTTCTAACTATATGGACCAGGGTGAGTTATTCAACCTCTCTTAAACTCAGTTTCCTCCTGCTTAAAATTGGGATAATAATCTTAAGCTTCATATCCCCAAAGTGTTAGTAACTATCAAATGATACTCTGGCGAGGGAAGTACATTAACAATAGCAACGAGCCACACAAATGACATCTAAAGCAATACCGTTGCTACAAATCACTACTTCTATTACTGCCAGATTCCTGCAAATCATTTAAAAAGTGAATGTTCTTATAATTACAGGAAGAACTAGGTGTAAATCTTTGTCAGTGTTGCCGTGTAAGGGGGATTAGAAACCTGTGTGGAGGGCAACTGTAGGGGTTGCTGACAAATTCTGTTTTCCAGATGGAGGCAATGTAACTCCAGTTTCTGGTAAAAGTTCATAAATGGCACTCTATAAAGAATCCCCATCCTACATCAGTTTCCATCAAAGAAGGATGAAATATGACTAATCTTTTTATTACTATCAATTTAATTGAATTTTCCTTGGCCCTCTGTAATTTCTAAAAGGTGTAAAGGTTAGATTGCTCTGTTAGTTAATGTACCATTAAATATATTTAATTGTCTTAATCACGGATCATGGAAGGGTGTGAGCAATTAACATGAAGCAATTTCACTCCTTAATTAATGTCACGTACAATCCCTTTGGAACTGTAGAATAATTTTAAGTGCTGGTTCAAAAACAATGTATTGCCAAAGGAATGTACCCAGTATGCTGTAAATATTTATTATAAAGAGTTAAGAGACACTATGAACACAAAGATCTGTATCTTCATTTAGAAGGAGATCAGAAACAATATTTGTGTGCAGGAGAAAGAGAGATATGGAAGAAGAATGTGGCAGGGAGAAGTAAGAGGGTTTTATTAAAGACTAAATTCAAAGCCAGGAAAATGCTGCTTTGAATGACTTGCACTGGTTTGGGAGGAAAAGGTGTCACAGGCCGGCAGAGATCCCAAACTCAAAAGATGGGGAGAGAGAGAGAGAGAGAGAGAGAGAATTGCAGCTATTTTCTATAATAAAAACAATCAGGGGCATCAGTGGTAGGTATTTTGTTGCCCTGTTTTGTCTTTCAGTTTGGTTGGGTTCTAGGAAACAAGTTTTCTTTCTAGTCAATTGAAATAAAATATCAAAATCAATTTTCCATTAGTATCCTCCCAATTAGAGCTCTAAAAGTTAGGAGTACTGATTTGTTCAGTTCTTTGGTATCTCATTATATGGCTTTTTAAGAGATTATTTTCTCTCCAAATTTTTATTTTCATTGTCTTTAATCCCTGAGCGAACACCACACCTCACAGCATTTCTCCAGTACATAACCCAATAACACAATGTCCAGTTTTCAAGGGAAAATTAAAAATGCACTCCGGATTGATCTGACAGATTTGGGATATCCAGCTTCCTTACAATGTCTTATCTTCATATTATACCTACGAAACAGATGGCATTTATAATCAACTTCATCTTCAGAGACTACTGAAGTTGAAGAGGGTAAATTATTTTCTCAAAATTACTTAGTAAATCATTGGCAAAATGTTTATCAGAAGAACTAGACATTTGTTTACCCTTGATTAATTGTATTAGGTTACTTCCTCTCAATGTCAATTTAGCGCAATAATTGGTGTTAGCTCTAACTTACTCCATATAATAATTTAACTCAGCACTAGAATACAGCCATCTTAATAGCAGTAGGAAATGGCAAAATGTAACATGTTTAATATATGCAATTCCACAGTATCAGAGTGACAATTTACCAATGTTAGATTAGGCTTAGTCCAATATATTGATCACAATAATCTGAATAAGTTTAAATAATTATCTATGGCCAGACTTGATCAAAATGAGCCTACAGTCACCAAATTCATTTTAGAACACTAAGTCTTGATCCTGGTTGCCATAGTAATAACTTGGACAATAGAACCAGACAACTCTGGAGATCTGGCCTGAGAATTTGTAGCTCCAGATGGTTGGGATACTGATGTTTGGGAAACACTGCTCTACGTTACACTGCCAGCACTTAAATCAGATTCTATTAGCTTAAGTCAACAGTTACAGCAGGAAAATGGATAACTTATACCTGTGTGTGTGTGTGTGTGTGTGTGTGTCATGTCTCCCAACTGGAAAATATATTAGTGGAAATTAGCAAATAAGTTCTTGAAGCTTAACTCTTTGGAAAGTGCACATATTCTTTTCAGGAGAAAGGAACTAGATTTTGAATACCCAACCACCTGCAGGAGCTGAGTAATGAGCTTCTTGGAGGAGGGAGGAGAAAAGGAGGAGACTGTATCTTGTTCTTTGTCAAAGACTACTTGGCTGCTGTATCTAAAGCTAAAAGGGGAGGTTACCACCAAGACAATTTAAATCTGGGGGAGTTACTTATTTGTGGTGTGAACAATGCTCTGAAAGGGCAAAACTGGGAATCATGAAGCCTGTGCTGTTGTCTTAAATTCCAGGGGAGGGGACGCATGTAAGTAAAGGTTGACATGCAAGTGCACATAGTAATGGGTTTAAATAGCAAGTCCATCCATCGGTCTGAAGAGATGCCCTTGCAACCCTTCATTAACACCACCTGTGTTCTAAACTCAGGATGGAAAGTGAGACTGTGATGGGAAAGGGGCTGGTAGATAATTATTATCATATAATCAGTGCAGGACTTAAAGATCCTGGGACGGGCAGAGTTTAATTTGGGGAATCCTGACATTCAAAATGATATAATCATCAGGACTGGGGAAAAGTCAGAGCTATTTGAAAAACAAAACAAACCTTCTCTGGCTTTTTCTCTGTAAGAGGTCTATTTCCTTCCCCAAGGAGGGGGACATTTACAGTCAACAGTCAGTACTGGACTCTGTTGGTAACCATACAGTGGTGGGTTTAAAGGTTTATAAAAATTCCTTTAAAAACTAAAGATAACTGTAGCACCTGGGTGGCTCAGCCATTAAGCATCTGCCTTGGGCTCAGGTCATGATCTCAAGGTTCTGGGACTGAGCCCCGCATTGGGCTCTCTCTGCTCGGCAGGAAGTCTGCTTTTCTCTCTCCCACTCCTCCTGCTTGTGTTCCCTCTCTTGCTATCCCTCTCTCTGTCAATAAATAAATAAAATTTTTAAAATTTTTTTAAATAAATAAAAACTAAAGATAACTGACAGCCTTTCCAGTTAGCCAGCAATATGGCCAAACTTTTATAAAGCTGTCATTTTCTTTCTTTTCTGAAAGTGTCTTCTAGTTATGTGCTTTAATTGTCCTATGGAAAAAAATATTTCTGAAAACTTTCTTTACAATGAATTATGGCTAGAATGTCTTTCATCCTACTCCTTCTAAAAAAAAGTTACAAATCACCATTATGGGAATAGCTCATAAAACTGTAATTTATTCATTCAATAATTTAATAAAGGAAATGTGTTTAGAAACATTTTATTTATAAATCCTAAGCTAAGCTCCATGAAGAAACATGGTTCTATAATAAAGTGCTTATAAAGAATGCACAGAATGTCATTGTCAAAGAACTTTAGGAATCATCTGCTCCAATTTCTTCTTTTGCAGAGTAGGAAATGAAGTCTGTAACATTCATCAAAAAAGAAGCAATGTATTCTTAACCCTTTGTCACCTAGTTTTAACATGGCATTCCCATAAGTATCTTAACTGATTATCGACCACTATGAATTTATCTTGTCATATCACATATACCTATCTCCATTTTGAATGGTTTAAGCTAGCTTACTACTCAAGTTGTTTCATGATATAACACTTCTGCTTTCTTATCACTGACATTTCTAATTATTAGCATATCCACAGGCTTACTGCAGATTGAAGGGCAATATAATGTAGGGGGTAGGTGTATAGGCTCCAGCAGTAGGCTTCTTAGACCGCAATCCCAGTTCTGTATTTATTTAGCCCTGTGACTGGCCAGGGCATACTTACTTATACTTAATTACTTTAAATATTGGTCTCTTCATCTACACGATGAGGGTAATAACATAAGGCTGTTGTGAACTTTAAGGAAGGTAACATATGTGCTCTGCCTAGTAAATGGTAAACTGTATATAGATGCAGTAAGGCTAGTAATGGTAGTAATAGTAGTGGTAGCACGAATAGTTTGGGGGTCCCTGTGAGGAGAAAGAAGTCCTCACTGCATAGTAGAATAATGCCTAACAAAACCTCAAGTTCACATATCTTTGATACTAATGGTAATTATATAATTACATCACTTGATAACATAAAGCATAGCTGCATGGAGAATCACTGGGAATTTGTTCATATTTTTGCTTTATAATAATGATATTGAAGTACAAAGATGTGGGTGAACTGAGGAATTTTATGGGTCTGTTACAATATAAGAGCACGAAGGTCTCCATGTGTCTGCAAAGGCTTTTATTTCTAAGGAGCAAGAAGTATACTGTAGATTTAAAAGGGAGAGAAGCATACAGGAGACATTTATTCAAAAGCATTTGCTAGGGTCTTATTATGCAATGTTGAGGTTACATTTCAGACTTCAGACTGTAAGCAATTTCACTTGTCTTCACAGAGATTAAGCATGTGCAGCTTGCTTGAGTCAGAATGCCTTGGCTTGGATTCTGCCTCTGCCACTTATAAGCTGCTTGATATGGTACAAATTACTCAATGTCTCTGAGCTTCATTTTTCCACGTTTGTCAAATGGGGATAATATTAGAATCCACTTCAAAGAAATGGAATGAAAAATAAAAGGGGATAACTGAGATGTGTTTAGCACAATACCTGTACAGAGTAAGCATTTATAGAACTGTTAGCTAATTTGTTCAAAAAAGTGAACCTTGCTCCTTAAGACAAAGGGTAAAGACATTTCCAGGGAATTAAAAGGCCTTTGTTCTGAAACAATTGCATTCTTGTTTTTATTTTTGGAAGTGATTCTTATATTCCATATACACCAACACCTAAGCTTTCATCCCCACGATCTAAAGAGACAAAGGGCCTTGGAAATAAATCCAAGTATTAGTGAATCTGATTTAGAATGGACTCTTTTCCCCCCTCAGAACAAAAGGAAAACCATCCAAAAACACCGACAAATAAGAAAAATAAAAACAAAATAATGAACGAAAAACTATCAATAAGAACATTAGGAAATCAGGGCTATTCTAAAGTTAAGATGATGGCAGGTTGAAGCAGAGGCTCTTACTCTCCCAGTCCCATTCTGCTATTTTGGCCAGAATAACTGAACATTTATTTGGCATGTAGCCATCCAGAAGACATAGTACATGCTTAGGCTCCCCTGCATCTAAGTGAGACCATCTAACTGGGTTGCAGTCGGTGAGATTTAAGTATCCTATGGCAGCTAATGGGAACCTTCTTGAAGAGAACACTGGCACAGGGTTTTGCCTCTGCCTTTCTCATCCCTTCTTCCCTCTGGCTGGAATGAGGATGTGGATGGCAGGTTTGTAGATGTGGCTGGTGACTAAGCTGCTCTTAACATGGGTTTTGTATTGTGCATAGCCAAATCTAATTCTAAAGTAAGCAATTAGGAATGTCTAGTGGTCTCTTCCTACATTTGTACTGAAATACAGCAATAAATATAGAATTTAGGCAGCTCTGGGACTAGGAATGTAGTCACTGAATCCATTACCCTTGGAAATGTGTACATGGTCACACAGTCTCAAGAAGCCTGACTAGCCAAGGTGCAGACAGCAGTCATGATTAGGAGGATAAGTTATAGGTGTGTTTTTTCTTTCTTTTTTGGTGGGGGGGTCAGTATGAAAAGCATTTCCATAAAAAAAGCAAATAACACATGTGGATTTTTCCTTCCCTTCACACTTTCCTGGTTTTTCCAAAAATTGTTAATGAGCATGTGCTACTTTTGTTTCCACAATAACAAAAATCTATTTAAATGTACAAATAAAAATGATGCAACAGAGGGGATGTGGATAGGGGAATGGGTGAAATAGACAAAGAGTATTAAGAGTGCTTTTATCCTGATGAGACTGAGAAATGTTTAGAATTGCTGAATCATTGTTGTACAGCCAAAGTGAATATAACATGTATGTTATATACATGTATAACATATATGTTAATTATGTTCCAATTTTAAAATGATGCCAAAGTTTTAATAGTTTATTCACACTGCACCTGGAGTGTTTTTGTCTGCTTGATCTCCACCTCTCACCTCTTATGGTCTGAACCTGGCCTAGCATTGAAATTACATTTAAATAATCAGCTTTTCAATATCTTTTTTGGGGAGAGGTGACTGCTATTTCCTTAAATCCCAATATCATTTCTGGCAACATGTAATAAACCACTTTTTACATTTCACTATTGCCATTAATACACAGATCTCATATCTCCAAGAATATTATGAGGTTATCTGGGGCATATATAATTCTTCTTGGTCTTCATACTTACCTATTCATTTGTTCATTCATGTGTTCACTCAATTGACAACAGATCATTAAATATTTCTCTATGATACATAAGATATTATACAAGCAACAAGGATATATGAGGGAAAAATAAAAGTTGTTCTGCACATTCAAAAAATGATCAAACTATGGGTAAGAGAAGACAGTGTGGCAAACAGGTAAATTTAATACAACGTGATCAGTTCTAGGGGAGAGGACTGTATAGGATGATAAAGTGACAGAACATTTAATTCTACTTGAAGAGAATCAGGCCCCCACAGAAGTAGCGACTCTTGGATCCATCCTTTACGAAGACTCACAGGCATCTTCAGACACGTGAGTGGATGGACACTGTGGGGAGAGGAGTGCCAAAGAACTACATGTCCCCCCAGACTGTGAAAATAATTACAAGCAGAACAGTTCTGCTTTGTAGGGTGTGAGGGGGAGTTTTGAGAGGGACCAGGAGCTTCAAATGTCCCCTTTCCCCCCAGTGTTTCTACCAGTGTTGACTGAATAAATGTTTGTTCACTGCCACAGCCATAGGTATGGTCCAGCAGGTGCTATGATGCTACACCGGTTGACCTGACCACACCTTATAGATGTTTAGGGGACAGAAAGCCTGACTATGTTACAGAACTGTAATATGCTGCCTCAGTCTCCTCATTTCCACAGGCAAGGAGGCTGAACTAATGTTTTCAATGATTATAATGTGACTTTCAGAAACGAAGGTTTTCCACAAATGTAAAGGTTATTGCTATTTTCTTAGCCAGTGTTAAAAAGCTTGACTGAATACAGCAAGGGTGGTTACCCCAATGGTATATTCTCATCGCCCATAAGGAATAAGTTGCCCAAACTGGGTTTCCTTAGCATAAAATTAGTTATTTCGCTAATCAATTTGAAATAAGTGAACAGTGTATTACATGATCATGAGAGGGGAGGTTATAGGCTTGATTGAGAATGATAAAATTGAATACTGTAAATATTTATTGATCACAGTAAATAGTATACTATTTTCTTTCCTTAGAAAATATAAAAAGGGGCGTCTGGGTGGCTCAGTTGGTTAAGCAATTGCCTTGGGCTCAGATCATGATCCTGGAGTCCTGGGATCAAATCCCACATCAGGCTCCCTGCTCGGCAGGGAGTCTGCTTCTCTTTCTGACCCTCCCACTTCTCATGCTCTCTCTCTCTCTCTCTCTCAAATAACTAAATAAACTCTTTAAAAAAAAAGAAAGAAAATACAAAGAAAAATTATTATGCCATATTGTTAGATTTGTTCACACAGGTGTATAGATTAGAATATAAGCATATCTCTAAAGGCTTTTTGCAAACTGTAAAGCACTATAATAACATGATTGGCTTTTCAAGAGTGTAGCTTGAGGAATTAAATTATTGCATTCAACAGAAAAGGAAATTACATTCCAAGTGGCAACTAGCACTATTTTTCTACTTTCAGGAATTTTCTGGCTTCTATTTCAAGCATTATTTTAATAAGTGCCAAGTATTTATAATAGATTTTTTTTCTTTTTTTAAGGAAGAGGTACTACTGTGTTTTCTGAAACTTTGTTTTGATCTGTTTACATCCTAAGTAAACTCCACTGAGCGAGGGACAAGGAGCAAAACTGGCATCAACACACAAATCAGGATCTAAAAAGAAAAGAAGTTCATTTCATACCTTCAATAGGTTTTGGTACAAAATGTGATGAGGGCTTGGTTTTCTTCACTCTGTTTCCCTTCATAATTTGACCTTCTTTATTGAGTCCCAGAAACCATGCTCGGCCTGATTCTTGTTGACGGTACAGTGTGGAAGAATAAATCACATAGTAGTTTTCAAATACAGATTCTTTAAATTTGCATTCTGGAGTGAAAACATCCTGCAGAAGAAAAGAAGATACAAAAGAGAGAAAAGATTTAAAAGTGAACTTGCAGGGGCACCTGGGTGGCTCAGTGGGTTAAAGCCTCAGCCTTCGGCTCGGGTCATGATCCCAGGATCCTGGGATTGAGCCCCGCGTTGGGCTCTCTGCTGGGCAGGGAGCCTGCTTCCCTTCCTATCTCTCTGCTTGCCTCGCTGCCTACTTGTGATCTCTCTCTGTCAAATAAATAAATTTAAAAAAATTTTAAAAAAAGTGAACTTGCAAATTTTTAAATGCAATGAACTTGACATATAGGTCCTGTATTAAGAACAAACCAAGGGCAATTGCACATAATTTCTAGTGGCACTCGGTTACAAAGATTCATTATACAAAATCAAGAAGGAAGACTTCCCTTCTGAACAACTTTTACTTCACAGAACACAGCCATCAGGCTCGAATCACTCATTGGGCTAAAATCATTCAAGGCTTTGCCTAGGTTTGTTCCCAGTAAAATATTTTGTGAATTTAAGAGATTGACTACTGCACATTTTAGAGTCCTTTATCATGTAAAATGTATCCCTGGGAACCAAAATCAAATACAACTGCATACAGGCTCACAGATGTTTCTGAAGGGACTACTTCATATGTACACAAATCTATTATGTGGTCAAAATTTGTTCCATAAAATCACGGGTGCATTACTCTTGTAAAGTAGTATTCTTTTTTTAAATTAAAAAAATTTTTTTAAAGATTTTATTTATTTATTTGTCAGAGAGAGAGAGAGAGTACACACAAGAAGGCAGAGTGGCAGGCAGAGGCAGCGAGAGAAACAGGTTCCCTGCCAAGCAAGGAGCCCGATGCGGGACTCAATCCCAGGACTCCAGGATCATGGCCTGAGCTGAAGGCAGCGGCTTAACCAACTGAGCCACCCATGGTGGCTTCCCATGGTGTATTACCCTTTTGCTTAATGTCAGTAACTTTTCATTTAATCTCTTGGTAACATTTTTTCAACTTGATAATCAAAATTCAGGCAACATACCCAGGGATAACTGCAGAAAAAAATATTACTACTACATTGTGTAATCTTCAATAAAACATAGAATAGTAGTTTTAATTCAAGAAGGAATCTTAAACATCCTCTACTTCCACCTCACCATTGGATAAGTAAGACAACTAAATGGTTATCTGATGAATTCAAACTTACACACACACACATTGCTGCATCGATACCAGAGCTCACATTTCATGCTTCACAATCACTGCCTCTCAAGATCACCTTTTCTGCCCGGGTCTTGTTCAGTGACTTACAATGAGATTTTATAATCAATACAGTGAAATCAAATCCTAACATGTCAAATGGACAAAATATACTTCACATAATGAAGAAATTCCTTCCCTTCTAAGATAGGCAGAAGAAAAACAAATGTGATAGCATCTTCTTCAACTACATGTAAATAAGAATCCTATAAGTGAAATACATTCACAATTGTCACTGCTGTCTTTGCCATGTACTTGAAAAATCTCTCCCTCGTAAGCCTTGAAGTGTAAGGGCCCAGTGGTTTAATGCAGTTACACCTGCAGTTAAGTTACTGAAGAATATGCCGGACTAATGCTAGGTGAAAACATGTCCTGTAGGTGATAGAGACGAATCCCCTGGATTCATCTGCAGACAGCTACACGGTGCGTCGATGGATGTTGGTGAAGGCCATCAGCGATAAAAAGACACTGCTCAAGGGACTCCCTTGATTTTAAATGGCTCTAAAATTATAGAGCAAGAAAATGAGACTGAAATGATGGGAAGGGGGATGGAAAGGCAATTGTCAACATTTTAAACATATCTGTGTGTGTGTGTGTGTGTGTGCACGTATAAAATACAGATAGAATATGTATTATTGTTATATATTGAGAGTAAATATACACATATCTATCTATACGATATTGATAATAACAATATAATGCCATAGGACACTCTCAATTTTAAGTAAACCTAGTGACTAGAGAATCAGAAAAATCAAAGATTATGCAATACGACTTCATGTGCTCAAAGGCTGTAATAAAAAAGATGGATCACTAAAAGTGCTGGTGACAATGTGAAGAAACTATCACCCTTATATACTGCTGGTGGGAATGCAAATAATGGAGCAGCTGTGGAGGACAGTCTGGCAGTTCTGCAAAAACGTTAAACATGCAATTACTATACGAACTGGCCATTGTACTTGTAGGAATGTACTTAGGAGAAACAGAAATTCATATATGCACAAAAACAATCCACAGATGTCCACATACATCTATCAGTGAACGCACAGATGAGCAGGATGGGCAGATACATACAGTGGAACATTATTCAGCCACAAAAAAGAACAGAGGACTGATTCATGTGACAATATAGGATGAACCTTAAAAAAATTATGCTAAGTGAAAGAAGCCAGACATGCAGGCCATATGTGGTATGATTCCCTTTATATGAAATGTCCAGTAGGCAAATCCAGAGACAAAAAACAGATTAGTGGTTGCCAAGAGCTGAGGGTCAGATAAATAAGAAGTGACTGCTTTTTTTGGAGAGATAAAGGTATCCTGAGATTAGATAGTAATGATGTTTGTGCAAGTTTCTGGGGGGGAAAAAAACATTAAAGCATACACTTTAAAACATGAGTTTTATGCTATGTGAGTTTTATCTCAATAAAAAAAGAAAGTATCAGAGAAACAAAATGACTAGAAAAAATAAGGAAAAAGAATAAAACTATTGTATATTGCTTGTCTGGCAACACAGAAGTAAATGATGGGCCTATGGGGCTCTTTTATAACTTTAGGACTTTTATAACTTTTAGGACAAAGTTTAATCATTGCCATGTAGAGGAAACAAAGTGATTCAATTCAATTTATAAGATAATTTGAAGCTCTGGTTTTCTTCCAGGACTGGGTTAAAAGACTTAGAAAATGCTAAAATCTACTATAGATTTTACTAGCTATTTTTTTACTATTTATTTACTACATATATGTGTGTGTACATATATATATATATATATATATATATACATACAGACTAATCAAAATAATTCCACAGCTTTTGTTTCTAGGTCTAGCTCAGTACTAGTCAGCCCTATATACTAAGGGAATCTTGAAAGTTCCATGAACAAATGATACGTAAGAAAAGAAAATATATGGGACACGGAATTGTGTACAGATGTGTTTTGATAATAATGAACAAGTTTCACAATTGTTTAAAGTCTGCTCTTGAAACAGCAAAAATACAGGATATAAGGCAGGGACATGAGCCATGAATAGCATTAGGCAGGGATTGGGTCTTGAACTTCTGAGCTGGCAAGGTCGACCCCAGACAGAGCACCCAGGTCCTAAATGGAAATGAAAAGTCAAGTGAAGTATCCCATTTAACATCATTCCACAGGGGTTATGCAGAGTCAGAATTCAGAAATGAGTCAACTAATACCTGGGCAGGGCAAAACATTTCAAGTGGAAAAAAATGTCAGAAGCTAAGTGCAAAGACAACTTTCTAGAAATGGTGAGAAAAACTTAAATGAACACCGAGCAAACCTGGATAATCATTCTAAGTGGAATCTTTACACTGCTTAAATAGTTTCAATATAAATATGAAGGTGGATATCAAAGAATTTACAATATAGTCGCTATTGTCTCTCTTTTTGTGTAATGAGAAATGAAATGTTCTAGACTTAGAATAAGAAAATCAGTTTTGCTTCTGGATCCATACCTACTAGCCATGGGACCTTTAGTGAGTGATTAAACTTTGAATTTCACATTC
>RCUC01130046.1:0-17588 GCA_003697995.1 Taxidea taxus jeffersonii | reverse complement strand
AAGCAATAAATATAAATACAAATTTAAAATTTAGTGAAGTTTCAATTGCCTTGAAGTTAATTGATTAATTAAAACTACTCTCTATTGGGCGCCTGGGTGGCTCAGTGGGTTAAGCCTCTGCCTTCGGCTCGGGTCATGATCTCAGGGTCTTGGGATCGAGTCCGGCATCGGGAGCCTGCTTCCTCCTCTCTCTCTGCCTGCCTCTCTGCCTACTTGTGATCTCTCTCTGTCAAATAAATAAATAAAATCTTTAAAAAAAAACCTACTCTCTGTTGAGACTGAGCTATATTATAAATGAATACATTCATAATATGTGAAAATCTTAAGGTTTTCCTATTTATAAAATTACCCTCAGAAATAATAGTGATAAGTGTCAGAGGATTTCACTATGCAGTAAGGTGTAAAGCCTGCAGATTGAGAATCTCCAGGTATAATTTTTCACTTTATCACTTGGCTGTGGGGCTGTGAGCATGTTCCTCAAACTCCTAGTGACCAAATTCCTAATCTGTAAATTTTGTTAACTATAGTGCCTAACGGAATTTTTTTGAGTATTAAAAACAAAGTACTTAGAATTGTGCCCAGCATGCATGAGTACTAAGGTGTGCTTATTATCATTATCATAGAATCCCTAATGCTTCAGTACCATTCCTTCTATCATTAACCTACACATAAAGAAGCAATTCCTTGTAATTTTCATTTACTGCATTGTTGTTATGATCAAAAGTGGTTACTCCTAAGCAACCGATGCTGTTGTGTAGACATGTTTCCTATAGAACTATCAGCAAACCTGTTAGAATGGAAAGGATATAAGGGTGCAGCCCCAAAACTGGTGAGTCAAGCTGTTGTGTAGTCTCCAAAGAATGAGTAGTAGCAAAATTATGATCCTAGTAATTGAAAGAAGAAATAATCAATCCCTTTGGATGTCATTTTTTGACTGAATTGATGTAGTACATATAGTAATCTAAAGCTAGTATAGAAATACTCTTCCAGAAACCTAAAGGACTCCATACATCTGCTTATTTCTTTTCCAGATTCATCCACAACACCCTTATCTAACTCTTCCAGTCTCTCACTGATATTGTGCAGATTTGTTCACACTGGGGTAAGAAGTCAAGAAACAGAACCACTTCAGGGGATTTGTTTGAGAGTCTAGAAACAAATTTGCATGGAACTTTAATTAAAAACTTCATTATAGGCTTTTTTTATTTATTACTTTTTAACTTTTTGTTTTCTACATCTTCTTCTTCCTCCCCCTGGGTACTTTTTGTCAGTTGTGAAAGATGGTCATTTGGTCCAGGTTATACAAAGATGAAGAATGTCTATGAAGTTTCTCTCCTCTTTCTCTCCTCCTGGTCTTCTCTACCCTTAGTATTCAAGTACATGGACATGGACATTGAAACTTGGGAAACAAATATCCGTACTTTAGTAGAATCACCTTTAAGCTTTCCTTTGCTAGTATTTTGTAAAATGAGATTCCAAAGGAAATTGAATACTTGAGAGTGGCATTCTGGAAGCTGCTGTAAATCAGCCTAGAGACAATGCTATATACAAGCTTTTAGTACACACATGATCCATGCTTTTGATGGATAAAGAGCTTCCATAATTAATCCTCTGCCAGACAAATGTGGTTGAGGTCTCTGAGATGGGTCATCATACAGTCAGACAAATAAGTCAAATGGAGGTATTTGTGAAGTTTTAGCAGTTGTGACCTTACCCCTGTGTTTTTCTGGCACCGGAGAAGAGTGACATGGTAACTACCTTCTGCCAGGCCCTATAGAACTTGGGCTGTAGGTCATGTCACTTGATCTGGGCATCATGTACATCTATGACCTTTCTCCAAGGAGCCTGGAAAGGAAGAAACACAGAGACATGTCTTAAATGATAAAGATTTTTGAGCCCTTACATAATATCAATATTTCTTCAAACATTCCCCCATGATATATTTCTGAGCACCATGTTTGGAAATTGGAAACCAATCTTAAACAACTGATTGCTTTTGCAATGTAATATCTTAAGGAGAGAAACTGCCATTGGATGGACTATAATTTTCAATTTTTAACAGTCTTTTTAATCAAAATGTTTCAGTCTATATTTCTCTTTGTCTTTTACTCTTATCCACATACACAGTATTTCATTTGCATAGAGGATGGGCTAGTAATAATAGAGTGACCTCAACAAGGTGACTTCTGTTGGTTTGATAAAATGCTGCAGAGAAGTTCCATTTATCGAGTTTAATATCAGATTTAGGAGTTCATGGGCAGGAAGAGTATTGTCTCTATTGGAGAGACCTAAAGTCTCCTTTTCAGGATTATTTTTAGCTTCGATACATTTTATACTGAAGGAAAGACTGTTCTATATGATAGATCTAGAAAATCTTGTGTGTTAGCATGCTGTTTTTTTGTTTGTTTGTTTGTTTTGTTTTGTTTTGTTTTCAGGAAGGCTGATAATTAAGAAGAGAAGGGAAAAGGGAAAATGAAACTCAAGATGCCTTATTGACTAATATCTTTAGATAAACGACTCTTTGGTTAGATCATTTTCTATTAATTTTCTGTGTTTTCAGTAACACAACTGAAAATGTTCAATTCATTGATTCTATAATCTTTCCTTTTTGATCAATTAATACAAATTCATGTCCTGAATCATTATTAAAATTATAATAGTAAAAAGATAATATTTTTATACTATCTCACACAATTATATTTTTTCTAATGTCATCTTATAGTAAAACATTACTATCCTCTAGGCACATAAGATTATTTACCACTCTATAAACATGCCTTGTAATTTTTCTGCCTATTTGCACAGGTTCCTTGACCTAAATTGCTCTTTATCATTTTTCCACTTTTGAAATCTTATTCATTCCCCAAAGCTCCATTCAAACATGATTGTTTATATAAAGAGCTTTTCTTTTTTTAGATTTTATTTATTTATTTGACAGACAGAGATCACAAGTAGGCAGAGGCAGGCAGAGAGAGAGAGGGGGAAGCAGGGCCGCTGCCTAGCAGAGATCCTGATGCGGGGCTCGATCCCAGCACCCTGGGATCATGACCTGAGCTGAAGGCAGAGGCTTTAACCCACTGAGCCACCCAGATGCCCCAAGAGCTTTACTTGATGACCTTAATCAAATACATTTCCCTCCTCTGTGTTTCCATAATATTTATTGTACATTAAGTGCAGTATTTGATCCAGTTTGCCTTATATTTTAAATATCCAAGGGATATACTAATCCAATTCTTAATACATTTCAATAAATGTTTATGATGAAATTAACACAGTGAGTAAGATTTAAAAGAATATTCTAAATCACCTGGAGGAAATAAGATGGCTCCATAATTACCATAATTACCATAATTAATTTTTTTGGAAAAAAATATTAGGATATCTAAGCAAAATATATGTCAATCAAAACCCAGAGCTGGGTTTGAGATGGCCCAGCATTGATCACCACTGGCTTGATTTTTTTTTTTAAATAACAGTATACAGGAGTAAAATGAGAGCTGACACCATTTCTGAAACACTTGTGGGAGAAACTTTTGCCAATATCTTACAAATATCCCAGTCTCATTGGTGAGGAAACGTCTGTGGTAAAATGAATGTATGTGACTATTATAGATGTTAAATTTTCAATTTGTTCCATGCAGTTTTGAGATTTCGTGTTCATCAAGCAAACTTTTTTTGTAACTTGCCTTCCTACAATGGTTTCCTGAAGAGAAAATACATTCATCATGTCACTATTGAGTCTTGTGGTCTGTGTGGCAAGAATGTTTTATTGCAAAGAAATACATTAACATTCTGCTTATACATCAGACTCATGAATGTGGTTAATAATATATGTATAGAACTACACAAGGCTGAAAAGGATGTATGCATCACAGCAAACTTATCTGTGATTTTTCACAGAGGTAAGCTGATAGAATTTAAACCCTGTAGAAGAGTTGTGATACTGATGGGTGAGAATTCAAGAATATTAAAAACTTATATATATATATATATATATATATATACATATAAATATATAATTAGTTTCATATTTATATAAATATATATAATTGTATAATTAGTTTTACATTTCTTATAATTTTTTAGCACATTAGAGCAGGATCTATGTCTTATATGCTTGTTAACCCAGTGGCCAATACAAATCTTGGTCTACAATCCTCCAGTAAATATTTACTAAATTGATTCTGTAAGTTTGGCATGCTCTGTTACTATCATTTTTAACCTGGCCTTTGATGGTTTAGCCATTCATTCATTCATTCATTCATTCAAGATGTGTTCCTATGTCTTCCATGTATCAGGTAGGAATTTATGGGCAGTTAATTTTCAAATATCCTTATAACCCCTTAGAAGTAGAGCAATTTACCTAATACATATCTGCAAAATATTTGGTTTTATTTGATGAATCAGGAACTGGTTTTCCCACAATATCCTTTTTTTTAGTAATAAAGACACTAAATTATATCAGCATACATGGCTACGCAGCTAGGGCTTACATTTCTTAAGCTCAATTTAAGCAATATTGAGCCATGTGACTACACCTAGGCTAAAGGGATTGAACAGGAAGTGATGAGTTCAATTTCTATGCCATAAAATTAGAGGCCAGGAGTATGCCATCCAAAGTCTCTTCTATCCGTTCTTGTGGCTGAAGTAGAGAGGTAAGAAATGGAACCTTGGTCCTTTTTTGACATAAAATGAAAGCAATGTATTGAGGGCCTCTGATTAATAAGGTCAAAGGATTTGGGGTAGCTAATATCAGGAAACCACTGTCATTTCAGAACTCAGCTATTAATTGGAAGAGACAGTAAACTTTAACACATATTAGCTACTGCTCTTTGGCCTTTGTAATAGCAGCTTATCCAGGATACTAATAACTACAACTGGATTTCATTTGGACTTTATAATAGCATTTAGAAAAATGTTCAACTTTCCCTGTGCTCTGGTGCTGCAGATATAGACTGAGGAGCCCAAATAAAACAAAACAAAATTGTATACTGATGGACAAAAAGATGGAAGAGCTGACCAGCTCTATCAGCTTCTCCATTTCCCTCTTTCAGCCTTTTTTTTTTTAAAGATTTAATTTATTTATTTGAGAGAGAGAGACAGAGTGAGACAGCATGAGAGGGGAGGTCGGAGGGAGAAGCAGACTCCCCATGGAGCTGGGAGCCCGATGTGGGACTCGATCCCAGGACTCCGGGATTGTGACCTGAGCTGAAGGCAGTTGCTTAACCAACTGAGCCACCCAGGCACCCCCTCTTTCAGCCTTCTTTCCTTGTGTCCCACTCCTATGTTACCACATCTCAGTGCTCCAGTCTTTTTGCCCTCATGTCCCCAGTGCAGAGCAGGAATCTTAGGCAGAGAAAAAAATGAACTTTCTGAAAATTATGTTGTGAAGATGTAATCAACATTATGAAATAAAAAAATAAAATAACATTTGAAGAAATAAGTTAATTTAATGAATTGGTATCTAGGTTACTTATTTTCTAAGAACTTGGGTTTAAAAATTTTTTCTGTTTATTTTTTCCCCCTAGAAATAAAACCATTTTCCTTTCCCTATCCATTCCTTTATAGTCCTTCCAACCAAACTGACAAAAGTTTTCTGATTTTAGTTGTGGGACCTTGCCTTAGCCACCTTGATTTGTCTAGTGCTTTAATAAATATTGCATTGTTTTTGCCTATCAAGTAACCCGCATCCTTATTATTCTGGAAAAAGCATTCTTTTTCTGTGTGTGTCAAATGTAATTGAACATCTTCCTGATCCTCCAGATCCCCACTCCACCATCATAGCCATTTTTACTAGTCTCAAGTTGACTAGAATCACACTTAGTCTCAGTGATCTGATCAATGTTAGATGTGTGGTATAAGAAAGGAAAATCAGAGGATCAGGTTATTATTACCAAACAAGGTTGGCCTTATTATAAAAAGTTAAAGATATTTGTGGCCCTGATAATGATAGTTTCCTATCTCTAAAGAATAGTCACAAATCTTTATGCACCACATAATACATATAATAACTCATAAAGAAAAAAAACTACTGAAGTACAGAAAAATATAAATGTATATGACCATAGTTAACCCCTCTCAGGAAATGAATATCAAGTAGGTAAAAAAGCAGTGAGCCAGTTTATCAGTTGTAACAAATGTAGCACCTTGGTGGGGGATGTTGAAAGATTGGGAGGCTAATGCATGTGTGGAGACAGGGGGTATATGGAAAATCTCTGTACTTTCTATCAGTTTTGGTGTGAACTAAAATTTGCTCATAAAAAATAAAGTATTAATTAAAAAAATACATGCACACATATTCACTCACCTCTCTCTACCCATCTCTTTACGTAATGATGAGCTATGGAAAAATACAAAGAATCCTCAGACAAAAATGACATGAAGACAAGAACTCAGAGTGGAAAGTAGAGCACTAAGGTCACTTCTTTGAGGGCATTTTCCAAACTTGGTGAACATAATCATTAGTTATTTAGTTTTGTAAGCTTATGGAATAAATATGGCTCAAGATAGACTAGGAGATAGCATTTCAAATATCCACGCCCTTAATTTAAGAGCAAACTGATAACAAAAGTAGCATATATCACCTCCAGCCAGTACCTACAAATAAAATGCAATGTGAGAATTTGCAGTAAGGAGCTAGACTTTCCAGGGGTTATTTTCCAAATTCACTGTCACCAAATGACCAGAGAAGTCTCAACTTCAGAGAATTGTCCAGTCTCAAAATTTTATTTCTCTTCTGTGCCTTATAAAAGTAAAAGTAAAATCCTCCTCGAGTAATCCAACGTCATCCCACATCTTGTATATTTCCACAGTTAAAATTTTCTAGAAAATAAACTACATATGGCAAATTAATAAATATCACTACATATATACATATGTATGCATAAATAAGGTAACATGAACTGGAATAACCAGAAAACAACAGACAGCAAAAGTAGAGGCACAAACATTCCAGATATTAGGAAAATCAGTAGATTATGTGCTCAGTACAATAAATGATTCAATAAATAAAAGACATGTAAAATATCGGTAAGCAAGCAAACTTGAAAAAAGAGAACTCTAGAAATGAAAAATATAATTACTAAAATTAAGAACTCAAATTAATACATTGTACTAAAGACACTAGAAACAAAGGAATACATTTTTCATGACTCATTTAAGTAAATTTAAAACCAGATAAAACAATTATATTGTATTAGGAGTCAGAATATTCGTTACCCTTAGAAAGGATCAGTCTAATATATGTAAGGGGAAGCTGCAGGGGAATGTCTAGGTTGCTTATTTCAATTTAGGTTACATAGGTGTGCGGTTTGTAAAACTCATTGAGCTCTATACTTTAGACTCTTGTACTTTTATGTTAAGATTATGAATAAGTAAGTAATTTTTTATACATATAAAATAACATGCCAGTTAAAATAGGTAAATTTCTCAACCCACTGCTACTAATTAGTGGGGGAAAAATACTTTCAAACTCATCTATGAATAGACATAAAAATTGATTTTTTGGTAGCTTGTTATATATTTACTTTTAAAAAACCTATTAATTATGAAATTAAAAAATAGATAAAAGGAGAGCCTAGGTGGCTCAGCTGGTTAAGCATCAGCCTTCTGCTCAGGTCATGATCTCAGGGTCCTGGGATTGAGCCTCATGTTTGGCTTTCTGCTCAGCGTGGAGTCTGCTTCTCCCTCCCCCTCCACCCCTCCCCTTGCTTGTGCTCTTTCTCTTTCACTCACTCTCTTTCTTTCAAATAAATAAATAAAATCTTAAATATATGTGCATATGTATATACATACAAATATACAAAATAGAATAGTATAATAAATCATCATTTGTCTATTACCCAGTTTAACAATTAACTCATATTCAATTTGGTTTCATTTATGCTCTTACTCATTCACCTCCAAAAAGTTAACTTTGAAGAGTTACAGACTGAAAATTTCCAAAACTGATGTAAGACACCAAACTACATATTGGAGAAATATAACTAATCCCCAAAAGGATAAAGTAGAATAAATCTACACCCAGAAATAACTAAAGAAAAAGTACAAAAATGAAAAGTACAAAATAAGATGGTATAAATAATACATATCAATAATTAAAACAAACATTGTACACCTGGGTGGCTCAGTTGGTTAAGCGACTGCTTTTGGCTCAGGTCATGATACCAGGACCCTGGGACTGAGCCCAGCATTGGGCTACCAGTTCCATGGGGAGTCTGCTTCTCCCTCTGACCTCTCCTCTCATGCTCTCTCTCTCACTCTGTCTCTCTCTCAAATAAATAAATAAAATCTTAAAAAAAATTTTTTTAATTTAAAAAATAAACATAAATTAATACATCCTGAAATAATTCGAGATTGGATAAAAGAACAAAGTCCAAGTATGTGCTATTCTCTGAAGAAAAAAGTCAAACACAAGAATTCAATGCAGTTAAACAGTAAAAGGAATAAAGTAATACAAATAATGCTAATAACAATGACAAAAGCTGTTGCAGTAATATTAATACCAAGCCAAAAAAAGGTTCTAAAGCAAAACAAACCAAAAAACATAACAAATAAGATTACTTTGTAATGATAAAAGTTTCAATTCATCATGAAACAAAACAAAATTTTAATTTATTTTCAATTTGTTTCAAAAAGAAACAAGCGGTATCACGGTAGGAGATTTTATTTTATTTTATTTATTTTATTTTTTTGAAGGATTTTATTTATTCATTTGACAGAGATCACAAGTAGGCAGAGAAGCAGGCAGAGAGGGAGGAAGAAGCAGGTCCCCTGCTGAGCAGAGAGCCTGATGCAGGACTCAATCCCAGGACCCTGGGATCATGACCTGAGCTGAAGGCAGAGGCTTTAACCCACTGAGCCACCCAGGCACCCCACAATGGGAGATTTTAAAACACCTATTTAAGGAACTGATAGACCAAATAGTCAAATGTTTAGTGAAATATATAGAAAATGTGATCAAGAAAATATTAAAGGTGATCTAAATATTCCATAGAACATCTGAATCCAACTGAAGAATACACTTTCTTTTCAAACATACATTGGCTATTCATTTGCTGTAAAACATGCCTTGATGTGTTTCAAACGTTTGGATGGTGATTACATAGAATAAGTTAGAAAGTAAAGTAAAAATAATATAATGTCCAGGGAAGAAATGTTAAAATATTAAGGAAAAATTATAAATCCTCATAAATCAAAGTCTCAATCCACTGGAAATTGGCAAATATTTATAAATTGAAATTAATAAGCTCAAAAGTTGTTAGCTGACTGTATAATATTAATTAGAGGGACAATTCTGACAAATCAGGTATTGACAAGCTATGGCTTATGGGCCAAATCCAGCTTGTTGCTCATTTGTACAACTATTGAGTTAAAAAAAAAAAACAAAAAACTGTACTATGTTAAAGGGTTGTGAAAAACACAAACATATTGAACAGAGTCCTTATGTGGCCATATAAATTAAAATATTCACTGTATGCTTATTTACAAGAAAATTTTTGTTGATGACAGGCTTAAATGCTTATATAGAAAAAAGTAAGGAGCTCCTCAAGGATTTTGATGGATTCCTTTCTCACATTGAGGTCCTTCATCCATTTTGAGTCTATTTTCGTGTGTGGTGTAAGGAAATGGTCCAATTTCATTTTTCTGCATGTGGCTGTCCAATTTTCCCAACACCATTTGTTGAAGAGGCTGTCTTTTTTCCATTGAATGTTCTTTCCTGCTTTATCGAAGATTAGTTGACCATAGAGTTGAGGGTCTATTTCTGGGCTCTCTATTCTGTTCCATTGATCTATGTGTCTGTTTTTGTGCCAGTACCATACTGTCTTAATGATGACAGCTTTGTAGTAGAGTTTGAAGTCTGGAATTGTGATGCCACCAACTTTGGTTTTCTTTTTCAATATTCCTTTGGCTATTCGAGGTCTTTTCTGGTTCCATATAAATTTTAGGATTATTTGTTCCATTTCTTTGAAAAAATTGGATGGGATTTTGATAGGCATTGCATTAAATGTGTAGATAGCTTTAGGTAGCATAGACATTTTCACAATATTTATTCTTCCAATCCATGAGCATGGAACATTTTTCCATTTCTTTGTGTCTTCCTCAATTTCTTTCATGAGTACTTTATAGTTCTCTGAGTATAGATTCTTTGCCTCTTTGGTTAGGTTTATTCCTAGGTATCTTATGGTTTTGGGTGTAATTGTAAATGGGATTGACTCCTTAATTTCTCTTTCTTCTGTCTTGTTGTTGGTGTAAATAAATGCAACTGATCTCTGTGCATTGATTTTATATCCTGACACTTTACTGAATTCCTGTACAAGCTCTAGCAGTTTTGGAGTGGAGCCTTTTGGGTTTTCCACATATAGTATCATATCATCTGCAAAGAGCAATAGTTTGACTTCTTCTTTGCTGATTTGGATGCCTTTAATTTCTTTTCATTGTCTGATTGCTGAGGCTAGGACTTCTAGTACTATGTTGAATAGCAGTGGTGATAGCAGACATCCCTGCCGTGTTCCTGGCCTTAATGGAAATCCTTAAGGAGAACACAGGAAGCAACCTCTTCGACCTCAACCGCAGCAAATTCTTCCTAGGAGCAACACCAAAGGCAAGGGAAGCAAGGGAAAAAATGAACTATTGGGACTTCATCAAGATCAAAAGCTTTTGCACAGCAAAGGAAACAGTCAACAAAACCAAAAGACAACTGACAGAGTGGGAAAAGATATTTGCAAAAGACATATCAGATAAAGGGCTAGTATCCAAAATCTACAAAGAGCTTAGCAAACTCAACACCCAAAGAACAAATAATCCAATCAAGAAATGGGCAGAGGACATGAACAGACATTTCCGCAAAGAAGACATCCAGATGGCCAACAGACACATGAAAAAGTGCTCCACATCACTGGGCATCAGGGAAATACAAATCAAAACCACAATGAGATACCACCTCACACCAGTCAGAATGGCTAAACTGAACAAGTCAGGAAATGACAGATGCTGGCGAGGATGTGGAGAAAGGGGAACCCTCCTACACTGTTGGTGGGAATGCAAGCTGGTGCAACCACTCTGGAAAACAGCATGGAGGTTCCTCAAAAAATTGAAAATAGAGCTACCTTATGACCCAGCAATTGCACTACTGGGTATTTACCCTAAAGATACAAACGTAGTGATCCAAAGGGGCACGTGTACCCGAATGTTTATAGCAGCAATGTCCACAATAGCCAAGTTATGGAAAGAACCCAGATGTCCATCAACAGATGAATGGATAAAGAAGAGGTGGTATATATATACAATGGAATACTATGCAGCCATCAAAAGAAATGAAATCTTACCATTTGCGACGACATGGATGGAACTAGAGCGTATTATGCTTAGCGAAATAAGTCAACTGGAGAAAGACAACTATCACATGATCTCCCTGATATGAGGAAGTGGAGATGTAACGGGGGTGGGAGTTAAGGTGGTAGGAAAAGTAAAAATGAAACAAGATGGGATCGGGAGGGAGACAAACCAAAAGAGACTCTTAATGTCATAAAACAAACTGAGGGGGGTGGGGGGGAGAGGGGGTTGGGAGAGGGTGGTGGGGTTACATTATATGTTTAAATAAAGCTTAAATAAAAAAAAAGTAAAAAAAAAAAGTAAGGAGCTTATTAGATACAGTTCCAAAGAAATTTATAAAAGACCCATAAGACAAACCTAAAGGAATTCAAGAAAAACAGTCAAGATAAGAGTATAAAGTAATAAAACAGAAATCAAACACATGGTTGCTATCAACAAAGCCAAAGGTTTTTCCTTGAAAAGTCTAATAAAACTGAAGAGGTTCTGGTAAGATGGATCAAGGAAAAAAAAAAAAAGTAGGCACACAGAAACAATGTTAGAAATAAGAGATACAATTCAGATTCTTCAGACCTTAAAAATTTATTAAGAGAACACAATGAGCAAAAAAGATATAATTAGATGCCTCAGAATGTTAGAAGTTAATAAGAAAATACCATGAAAAAAATTCTATTAACTTAAGATACTCATGATACTAGATATAAAAATTCTAAATAAAATATAAGCAAATAAAATCCAACCATGCATGCAAAAAATAACACATCATAACCTAGTTGAGTTTATTCCAGAAAAGCAGGTTGACTGGATAAACACTGGAAAATCACTGAATGGAATTCAGCATGACAAATCAAAGAAATACATGATTATATCAATACATGCTGAAAAACACATTCAATAATTCAGTAGAATTACATATATTCATTATTTTTTTAAAAATATTTTTACCATAGTAGAATTAAAAAGGGATTTTCTTATTTGGAAAAAAAGTATTAAAGTTATGTACAAAAAGAAATATATCATATGTCTTATGTCAGTTCATGATGTTAGCTCTGTTTTGACATCAGAAGTAAGCCAAAGTAGACTCTTATTACTATCATTACTATTATCAGAACTTCTATTCAGCATTGTTCTACTGTGCCTACACAGCAAAATAAGGCAAGAAATAGAAATTAAAGAGAGAAGCATTGGAAAGAAATAAGCAAAACTGGGATGCCTGGGTGGCTCAGTCAGCTAAGCATCTGCCTTTGGCTCAGGTCATGATCTTAGGGTCCTGGGATTGAGCCTGCATGGGGTTCCTTGCTCAATGGGGAGCCTGCTTCTCCCTCTGCCTCTGCCTGTCACTCCCCTTGCTTGTGCTCAGTCTCTCTCTTTCTGAAAAATAAATACATAAATTTTTTTTTAAAAGAAAAATAAATAACCAAAACTGTCAGTATTTTCAAATGATATGATTGTTTACAATCACATTTCAAATTGATATGATATGATTGTTTACATAGAATTTCTATGTAAATTATCACATAAAATTTTTAGAATTAAAGTGAAAATCAACAATATTTCTGTACAGGAAGAGCACAAATTAGATACTGATATAGAATACAGCATACTACTTAGAGTGAGTAATTAACATTATAATATTATAATATTAACCTCCCAAATCTCACTGTCTTAACACAATACTGATTTATTTTTCACTCATGACAATAATTTAATCAAGAATTCCATGAACAACAACAAAAAAGAATTCCATGAACAGTTTTGCAAGATGCATTCACGGACCCTGCCTCTTTTAAAATCATGTACCATCATCTTCTAGGACTTCTTCAGAGTTCTCTGCTAAGTCTGTACAGGCAATGAGCAAAGAGGAAGAACAAGGATTGTTGCGATTATTTAAGAACAAGTCTACAAGTGACATATATCACATCAGTGGAGTCTTGGAACTGTAAGTGTCTTCTATGCTCAGAAAGATTAAAGAGGTCATCTAATAGATTCTCCTACAATAACTGTGGTGGTGGTGGTGTGTGTGTGTGTTGGGGGGATCAGTATTTATTTATTTATTTATTTATTTACATGTGTAGAACTCAGCAAACTCCTTCGTAAGGAAAAAAAAAAAAAAAAACTTCAAATCCTACTGAAGCCAATGCACTATTTCAGTGTTCAGAACCTATAGGCGATGTGGCTTCTCTTTCAAGTTCAGACTGCGGCCCAGGAATCTAACAAATAAAACATGTTATTTGTCCCTAATCTCATGACTGAGACAGAAGAAATTGTTTTTTTTTTTCCTTCTTGTTTATCCAGGTTTTCTTGATCACTACCTTTATATATACATACTACTTCTAGCAAACTATCAAAAGTACCTTGTGTACTCAGCCTTCTGTTTCTTGAATAGTCACTCAATTTGTCCTAAAGTATATATCTGGCCTAATGTTAAATGAAATTTCACTTAAATTTACACAGTTACTCTGATTGTATGGTAGTCACAGGTCCAGCTTCTATTTGAGCTATGCATTACAACCTTTTGGTCATTCCATATAAAACCAATGCTTATACAAAATTTTAATTATTAGCAAAACACATAAAGATTATTAAGAATCTGGATGGCAAACTAACTTGATCATTCACCAGATATTTATCGAGAGCTTACTATGCATGCATGGCATTCTGCTGAAGAAATAAACTGAAGGACTCTTTTTTCTAAAGTTCCTACCCTCAAAGAGTTCAAGTATTTAAGTAGAGAGATAAACACATACACAAAGATTATGTTCAGTGAGTGCTATAAAGAAGACTAGTACACAGTATCAACAGAGTCACAAAAGAAGGACCTAACTCTGACTATAAAGTGGTCATGGAAAGTTCCTAGAGCATTGACCTTTTAGGAATGCAGTGAAGAATTCTTTGGAATTTACCTAATGTACAAAAAAAAAAAAATCTAGCAAAGGCACTGATGTTTAGAGAGCAGGACAAATTGGGCAAATAGTACATAGGGCAGCTTGGCCAGAACAAGGGCCTATGGCATGGTGGACAATGTTAAATCCTTAAGGTGAATCCTTGACGGGGAATCTTTATCGGGAATGCCTCAAAGTGTGCATTTGTGCTTTAACCAGAGAAAGAGTAAAACATGAACATTTGGAGGATGGGGAAAGGTCATGACATAATCAAATTAATGTTTTGTAAAGATCCTTCTGGCAGCAGCATGGAGAGCAACATGAAAAATGGACTGAAGCAAGGACAAGACTAGAGTTGAGATCTATGTTTTCCTGCCTTTGAGGTAATTCATTACAAAGGCTGGAGGGTAGCATTACATGCAGTCAGGTGCAGGGTTCCAAATAAGAAGGTCGAAGCTTTTAAGATCATCTGGTTCTGCCACTTAATGAAACTGAAATTCCCCATATGTTACCCTCCATAGGTGTTTATCTGCTCTGTGTTTAAAGACCAGAAACCATGGGACGCCTGGGTGGCTCAGTTGGTTAAGTGGCTGCCTACGGCTCAGGTCACTATCCCAGCCTCCTGGGATGGAGTCCTGCATCGGGCTCCTTGCTCAGCAGGGAGCCTGCTTCTCTCTCTGCCTCTGCCTACCTCTCTGTCTGCCTGTGCTCACTCTCTCGGACAAATAAATAAATAAAATCTTAAAAAAAAAAAAAAAGACCAGAAACCAGGGAATTAACTCAATACCTTCCCTGACAGTCTATTCGTTTTTTTTTTATTTTTAGAACAAGTCTGACTTTTACCAAAATGTCATTGTTGCCAAAATCAGAATATTCATGCCATCACTTCTTTCTCTTAACTTCTTTGGTCATTAGCATCCCATTTCTCCCTTTCTGCCTCAACCCCGAAAACCACTCAAACAGTATGTGTTTTTCTTCCCTATCAGTTTCTTCTTGTATAACACATGTAAATAAACTACACAGAGTAGACAGTACACAACATCATTTGGGGTTGATTTGTGATGTTGTAATGAGGAGTACTCATTCATTAGAGTAAATACAATTTCGTACCATCTTAAGAAATAAGTGAAACTTAAGTAGATAAACCTTTTATAGATAATGCAAGACTTGAACAATATATGCACTTTTAAAGCTGGAGGATAATATCATATATTTAAGGAAATATGAATAATGAAAACCAAAATTAACCAAGGTCAGCCATACAAATATAATTTTAAGTTGTTAAAAATTTTCTTAATTAAATTGTGGATTTTTTCACTTTAAAAAATTCAATATTCTTATAGTCACATGCATAACATTGCAAAAAGTTCTATTTGAGATATTAAAACACACTTATGTAAGTAACTTTTAACTGACAAGAGGCTACTAGTAACCATAAAAAAAAAAAAAAAAAAAAAAAGGACACTTAGCTCTGGGACCAAACATGTAAAATGACAGATAAGTTGGTAATTTCTTTTCAAACCTGAAGGTATGAACTGTGAACTATTATATATATATAGTCACAGATACATATTAATTGGAATTTTAAAGATACAGAAATTGAAGTTTCCAGAAGTTTAAAGTATTGAAGGTAAAATATAAATGGCACAAGACAAACTCAAATCCATTTCTTTCCATTTCAAACCCCATGCTTTTAACCACTATGCTGTATTTCCTGAGTTAACAGAAAGTAAAGAAGCAGTAATAGCATTTTACAGTTTCTATATTGGTTATAGATTTACTTTCCAAGCATAGAGTCATTTTTATTGGGCAAGGGGAACTAGAACCCACAGCCTTCAATTTTGATGCTGTTTTCCCTGCATCTAGAAAATGTGTTTCTAAAAAACAATGATATCAGGTTTTTGCTTTTTTTTAAGATTTTATTTATTTATTTGACAGACAGAAATCACAAGTAGGCAGAGAGGCAGGCACAGAGAGAGGGAGAGGCAGGCTCCTTGCCGAGCAGAGAGCCCAATGCGGGGCTCGATCCCAGGACCCTGGGATCATGACCTGAGTCGAAGGCAGAGGCTTTAACCCACTGAGCCACCCAGGCGCCCCGATATCAGGTTTCATCAGTAAAGATTGCAACATGAAATCTGTTTCTGAATTTACTGTTAATATTAAAATGCTATTCAACATATTATTTAGTATTCTAAGCATATACAAGATTTCACTATTAAAATTTGTTTTATGAAAAATATCTTTTTAGATAGACTTTGATTCTGGGAAAAGTAATTGTGTGATTACATTGTTCATTTGGTTATCGAGAATCTTAATACCAAATATTGTTTTATTTGAGAAAAAATATTGAGAAAAAATGTAAAGATCTGCACATCTGTGTTCATATTTTAACCTCATTATTTATTTCTATTTTTTATAATTTTTCTTATCAAGGGGATTTTAAGTCATGTGAAATAGTTATCTGGGTAAATGTGTGTAGAATAGGTTATCATCTGTGTAAATAGACATCTGAATGAATATTTAAAAAGAAAGAAATCTGGATCAAAGAAATTGTAGTATATAAATTTTAAAATAATGTTAAATTATAAGTTCATATTTCCATGCATTTTTAAAATGTTGGTGTATCTGTTTAATAAATAGCATCTCATGACCTTGAAAATACACCTTGCAATACGCCTTGTAGTTGTATCCATAATGATCAGAAACCTGTAGTATTCAGGGAAATGGAAATTATTTTAGTGTGTTATTTAAGGACAAAATTTAATATAAATTAAATTCATTCGTATGAGCATAATTAAAGGCCTATCTATACAAAGTAAAAAAAAAAAGAGCTGAGAAATAAAGAGTCGTTAAAGCCATGTAAACTGCAAATTTCTATATAAATTACTTGGCATCCAATTTTTGTTAAATATTTAATGTTTCTAAAGTGGGTTTCTGCTTATACATCTGTCCTTTTGCTTTTCTCTATAGAAAACGTGGAGCAGATGGGGACAGTGAGACAATATAAAGATAATTCTTCTTTCTGAATGTGAATTCACTAAATATTTAGGATCTTGGCAGTAGCAGTAGTGTGCCGTTCACAGAATGACAGTCCTATAATCTCTCCATCTATAGACAACAGCTGTTTTATATATTGACATACTTTTTCCAATTTTTTTTCCATCCACATATTGCAAACTTGAGGCATACATGTATGTGTGTATGTGAATAGATTTATATGTATTTGTGCATACATGCATGTATCCAGATTTTCTCAGTTAACATTCAGTCACATATATCTTCCATATATAATACTTCATTATGTTCATATCCATAATTTATTTAATTATAAATTGTTAAAAATTCAACATTCTTTGCTATGTAACTCTAGGGTGA